>JAJQOW010001310.1:0-54698 GCA_037975125.1 Latrodectus hesperus | reverse complement strand
GACATAAATAAAAATATAAAATGTTGACATAACTCACTAATTATCAGGTGACTATTTAAATCAATCAATTTATTTATAATAAAATGTACTTATGAATGTATTACATGCATTTATTTTAATATAGAAATTCTGTTTTAGTGAAAATCTTCATCAATTTATCAGAGCTCATGTTCCAAGACAGATGAAGATTCTGATAGAGATCAAACACTAAAATATTTGGATATCTTAAAAAATATCCCAATATATTAAAATTATTTAGTGTCTTTGAAGGAATGCACCGTTAAATCCATCATAAGTGCCTGTTTTTTATTGAAAATAAATTTCGTGACAAATATCCGATACTTTCTGTATTACCTAATGCTATATGTGAATTAATTGGTGCTCCTTTTAAAACTTTAAAATGTGGAACAAACTTATGAAATATCTGGTCATTATTTAAATCATTGGTTTCATTTATAATAAAACGTATTTCAGAATGCGTTACATGCATTTATTTTACCTTAGAAAGTAAATACTTCGTGAAAATCTTCATTAATTTATATGCACTCATGTAACAAGAGATTTGCAGATTCTGATAATGATCAAAATAAAATATTTGGCTATATCCTAAAAAATATCCTAAAATATTAAATTTGTTTCGTGTATTTGGAAAGAGAATGCACTATTAAATCTATTCTAAATGTCTGTTTTATTATTGAAATTAAAAATTTTGGGAGAAATATCCTGTACTTTCTGTATTGCCTAATGTTAAATGTGAACGAATTTGTACTCCTTTGTAAACTATGAAATGTGGACATAACTAAAAAATATGAAATTATACAATCAAAATCATTGGGTTTATCTATAATAAATGAAATTCAAAATGTATTATATGTATTTATTTAAATAGAAATTAAATATTTGGTGAAAATCATCTGTTTATCAGACCTCACATATGAGAAAAAGAAATGAATAATCTGATGATAATCAAATTCCAATATTTGGCTGTAGCATAAAAATATCCACTATATATTAAAATTGTTATGTGCATTTGCAAGGAATGCACGCTTAAATCTATTATAAGCGTATTTTTTATTATTAAAAATAAATTTTTGGAGAAATATCCAGTACTTTCTGTAGTACCATATGCTAAATGCGCACGCGAATCAATTTCTGCATAATAAAGTTTGGCATACAATAGGTGATACGACTAAAGTCCACAATCTGAATTAGCGAACAGGAATAGAGGCACAAAAACCTCAAATCCTCAGCTGGGTTTCAAACTCACAAATTGTTAAAATGATGGCCAAAGTTTTAGTTCCTAAATTGGACACTTTATTCGACTTTATGTAAATCTAACACTGTTTATTGTTAATTAAATTTTAATCAATAATATACAATAACCCTTCAAAGTATAACTACTTATTATTCCAACTGAGGAATTTTTAACTGGCCTTTGTATTGAATTTTTTGCGAGAATAATATCTAAACAATATTCTAAAAATACCATACAAACATTAGCACTTAACCCTTGCTATAATTAATTAAATATGGGCTCTATATATCTTCCTGATCAAAGGAGAAATCTGAAAAAAATTTAAAATTTTAATCAAAATTTTACATTTCAATTGTTGAGAATTAGGTATGCAAACACAAAAAGGATTAAATCCTCACGAACGAGAAATTCTAATTGTCATCCATATGCAGGTACCAGTAGTAACGATAGTGAAAACAAACTCTCATATTCAAATCCGCATGTTAATTTAGTGATTGCATTATTATCATCTAATTTAAATTAATTTTATGACTTTGAATTATTGTGTAATAATTCTCATAATTTATTTCTGTCGACTGCAGCTTCTATATACAGTGTGCTCAACTTTATCGCCAACTTAAGCAACCATCAAATTATATGGCCACATATGAGTTTTGTTCACGAAATTTTTCTACCACACCTCCCCCCACAAACAATGGTTAAATATTGCCTACCAATATATTGAGGTTGGGGAAACTCTCGATTAGATAATTTTGGCTAGATGTGCTATCAAGCATTTTACTCTTCCACAAATACCAAATAATACTACTGGAAATTATGTCACCAGAAAACTATATATATTATCCTAATAGATACACTTTAAGGTATCCAAAGTCATACCGTTATTATATAGTCCATAAGACTTGTCTAAATAATGTTTTTAATAAAATCTATATAGAAAATATCAACAAATTAAGCGATAAATCACCCTTATTTTTCCATAAACGTTATGAGCCTTATTGACGTGTCGCTCAACATGAAGAAATACTCCACAAATAACTAACTCTATTTACTTAAATGCAAAAAGATATTCAACGAACTTTTTGAGGTTATGTTTTACAAATCTGCATCTTATTATTTCCGCAATATTAATTAAAAGAAAACACTTAATTTTGTCTTAAGCAAATCTTAAGATTTAAAGGAGATTGCTTACGAATATTGCAATTAATTTAGAATTCTGTTAATAAAGGAGATTTTTGAAAATTTAAATCGTCCTTGCCAATTTAAACTAACCATAAATTGCGTGTTTTGTCTTGACTATTTCATTTTGCTTTTTCTGCTTTTCTATTGTCCATGTTTTAATGGGTTGAATTAATGGAAAATGGCTTCTCAAATCGATGCATTGGTCCTTAAAGCAGAAATTGTTTTATTAACAAAATGAACTAATGACAATATTCTCAGCCATTCGATGGTGAACTTCGCCTTGTTTGCTGTCGCTAGAAGAATTTGATTTTAAGGCAGGTACCAAATTCATCTGACAAGTCGGACAACGCCGTCTCAATGTGATGTGTGACGTAGGTGATACTTTATCGTACGTCATGGATATTATCAACCAATGAGAATCGAAATAAAGTGTCGTACTCAGGATCTCAATTGTAACGAAATAAACAACCACTTTTTGGTAAAAAATAGCGACATTTGTTTTTCTATATTAATAGCTAGAACCAAAGATTAAACTTTTTACTATTACTTTTTAACTGGATCATGGTATTTCACTAGAACATTTTTTCTACAGCATGTCCTAACTTCTAGGCTATATACGGATAAAAAATGATAGGCCATAGGCTTACTTAGGAACAAGCTATTACATTCTAAATGTTGATGTAAATAACAAGTGCGGCTTAGCATCTGCTTATGGTTGTACATTTCCATAAAGGAAGTAATCAAACATTGAACAACTGCAAAACTTGCAGTTGCCAAACAGGAATTTCTCTCGTTTAATCTGTGTCGAAATACTTATGACAAACAGAATGGGGAATTGATAATCGAATGCTTAATACTATGATCTTTGGTTCAACAGATTGTAGGTTCGTTTTCCACCTACTTTTTTGATGTTTGAAGTGATCCATAGATGGCGTTGTTGCTTTACTCTCATTGGAAGGTAGATTGGTAGATTATTAGCACATTAAGTCAACAATGAATTATTTTGATTTTCATCTACTGCATGGAATTTCATAATAGAATGGACCTTATTGTATATTGTAAATTTCATTATCAAAAAATCCAAATAAATTATTTACTTTCGATTAACAATAATTAAAGGTTAAATCAACTCTTGTGAAATAAGCTATGATTATAAAGAGCAAGACCAATTAGAAAAAGAAATAGACATCAATTTAATATTTCTCCCATGACACATATTAATTATTTCCGATATTTTAATTTTCGTTTAAAGAATTTCTGTTATAATTTCCAGCATCTCCATTTACATGTTCACATTATATTCTCAATTTCATAATTTCATAATTTCTTTTTCATAATTTCCAAAGATTTCGATAGTACCCTTGCCAATAATCCCCATACAAAATTATATTTTTCATTAAAAGAATGAAGTTTTCATTTTTTCTAGACAGCTTTAAAATTAAGTATTTTTTCTTACTCTCTTTAAGAATTGGTAATAGGGTGCTATCTAAAGTGTTGGATGGTTGGTTGGGTTTCATGGCGCAAGGTCCAAAATTGGAAATGCTCTAAAGTGTTGGAATCGTCCCTTAAACAGAGTTTAAAATGATGAAAAATGGGAGTTATATTTAGCTGGTTTTAACGGCAGAAAAAGAAAACAACTCTTCTCTTATTACATGCAAGCTAAAAAAGAATTTTCTTGACGTTTTTAAAGACACCCCAAAAAAAGAGCTACAGAAAGGGAAGCCTATTTTTAATCTTCAAAGTAATCCCCGATGACATCCAGGACATTCTAACAAGGTGTCTCCATTTGTGCAATCCCCTTTCGGTAGGACTCGGATGGTTTGGACGCAAAGAAGTCTGTGAGTGCTTGTCACAAGTCAGCTTTATTAGTGAAGTGTTAACCACGAAGGGGACTGCCCAGGGAACGGAAAAATGATAATCTGATGGGACAAGATCATGTTAGTAAGAAGGAGAGCGCAAAACCTCCCAAACAAGTAGCTGTATGGTATACCTGGCCACCCGCACGACATGTGACCTCGTCTTTTCAGCCAAGAACAGTATACGCATGTGATCTATAAGTGCTGGCTCTTTTTGTTGCAATGGCTGTTGCCCACGTTCCAATTGGTGCGAGAACAGATCCTCAGTGACCCCGTTTGGTCCATTAGTAGCAGCTCATACTGAACCACTTGATGATAAGTCTACCAGTCACCAGCTTCCTCACAGAAGAACAAATCTCCAGACTTGTATTTGATTTGTGAAATCAATGCCTTGGCATTCACAGCACTGATCCCAAACTCTAGACATGTTCGACAACTTAATGCAGCAGCTGACAAGCCCACTTTGAAGTCGTAAAGCAAACAATGCTGAAAGTGCTCCTTACAACACTTCCATTTCTCTTCACTACTGTACGAGTTATGATTGATGAATGTGCGTGGTAGACCTGCTTTTATAGAGACTGATATTCCTATTCTCGACTGATTGGTATCTCAACTACGTCATACACTAAATAGCATACTTATTCTCACTTCATTCAATGGCAATGCAAAAAAGTTAAGAGCCTTCTTGTTTACCTTGTCATAAAATCAATTGGGTATCATCGAAATTTTTCTTTGCTCCAAACAATTAAGCTACAAATAAGTTACCTTTCGCTATATATACTGCATATAAAGATTTCTTAGTAACGCAAAATCCTTTGAATTTAAATAGTTTTAAAGCACAATTACTATTTTAAAGAACAGTTTCTAAAACCCATACGAACAATAATATTGTAGAAAAATTAATAGAATGTAATACAATATAACTTTTTAGTTTCTATTTAGAATGTTTTATTCTATGTATCATATACTAGTGGTCATACTTGCATTAATGTCCTATATCATACAGTCGTGAATGAATGGCTAAAAAATTTAAAAATCAAGTAGAGATATTGCATTATATTACACAGGGTGACAACTTTATACTCTTGACAAAATTGTACTGCTTTTAATTGGTTTAATTCATGTCCACCAATTTTTATAATAATTTCATTTGCTTAAAAGATCTTAGTGTTACTAAAGCAAATAGGTAGTTTTTAATTCCTTGTTTGAAATAATATGCCAAACCAACGATGACAAATAATTACTTTATTTGAAGCTGGATTAAAACAAATTCAGATTGCCAAAAAGCTAAATATCCAGAGACAAACGGTATCACGTACTATAAAATGATTCTTGGAGCTTGGCCATGACGGTGATAAACCCCGAAAACCAAAAAAATTGTGAATACAAATGAAATTCGCAAGATTATCAAGAAACGAATCAACCGAAATCCAAGAAACTCAATCAGAAAAATAGCTAAAGAAATAGGGATTAATAGAGAATCAATTCAACAAACTAAAGAAGAACTTGTACTTAAGCCATATAAACTTCGAAAAGTACAGAAACTAACTGAGCAAAATAAGCGTACACGGTTGCAAAGCTGTCGAGCTCTTCTTCGAAAGTCCGCAAAAGGCGCCTGGAAGCATTTCATCTTCACGGTATAAACACTTTTCACAATTGAACAATCCTAAAATCAACAAAATGACCGTTATTGGTCATCTGATCATCTTGGAACTTCCACAAGAGAAGAACGTTGGCAAAAGCTACAGTCAGTTATGGTTTGGGGAGGCATTGGTGAATCTGGAAAAACTCCTTTGGTTTTCATAGCTCAAGACGTCAAAATAAACAAGACAATGCTTGGCAATGATATTTTAGAGTCGGTTTTACTTCATTGGGCTCCAAAACATTTTAGAAACAACATCTGGACATTTGACAAGATTCCACTCCTTCTCATAGAGCAAAAGCAACGCAAGACTGATGTCAAGCAAATCATATTTCATACCTGTGAGAATGTGGACCCCTATTCACCTGACTTAATCCCAATGGACTACAGTGTTTGGTCTATTCTGCAATCAAGATTATGCTCTAAGCCAAATCGAAGTCTGGGAATGTCTAAAGGTTACTCTTAAGAAGGAATGGGCGAAATTAACGCCTGATGAACTGCGGCCCATTGCAGAAAATTTTACACGGCTTTAAGGCTCTATCGATGCCCATGGGGGCCGTTTTGAAAATACTTAAATATGTTGTATTTTAGTAACAAATGACTTAAGTAAAGTTAGTTTTTTTTTTTTAATCCATGTTTTTGGTTTAACTCAATATTTTTGAAAACAAGATTAAGTTGTCACCCTGTATTGTCATTGAAAACTCTTAATTTTTTTTAATATCTGATTTAACACGTAAGAATGATGTATAAAAGTAAAACAGTAATTAAAGAAGTGAATTATAATTTGGAAATACAGAAATAACTTACATTCATATGTACAATGGTTTTATTCAATAAAAGAATGGATTCTGTATGCATCATACTTATTCTATGTTGACAGTGCGGAATGAGATTGAATGATAAAAACTTTTTAATTTTAAATAAAGTAAAATTATCTAGAAAAATTATACGTCACCTATGTAGTCGCCAGTCAAAATTTAATTCTTTATTATGAAATATAACCAAATATTAATTTTTGAACTAAATTAAAAAATAATAATCTGAGTTGGCTTAATCGTCTATTATACATGGCTTTATGACCATTTTTAATAGCCATATGCGCCAACCGATAGCTGAGTGGTTAGCGTTCTTGACTCTCAGGTTGTTGGTCTCGGATTCGAATTTCGATTCGGTCATGGTTGTTCCTCTCTCTCTGTTTCTATGGCCTACGATAAATGCGTAGCAACTAATCCGGCTATGTTGTGGCGAAGAGTTAGTCGCCCAGTTCTCAACGTTAGGTAAAAAATATACATATTATTGTCGACTTTTTTTATCGATTTCCATTTTTTCTTGCCAATTTTACAATCTAGAGTAACTAAACAAGTTAATTGCTTTTAACTGGTGTGTATGATAAAAACCCGAATCGAAAGAAACGTCATATTTCATGATTAAAAATTTAGCTCTTGAACACGATGTAAATATTTAACTCATGAACACGATGTAAAAATTTAAATCTTGAACACGATGTAAATATTTAACTCTTGAACACGATGTAAAAAATTAAATCTTGAACACGATGTAAATATTTAACTCATGAACACGATGTAAAAATTTAAATCTTGAACACGATGTAAATATTTAACTCTTGAACAAGAGGTAAAAATTTAACTCTTGAACACGATGTAAATATTTAACTCTTGAAAAAGAGGTACAAATTTAACTCTTGAACACGATGTAAATATTTAACTCTTGAAAAAGAGGTACAAATTTAACTCTTGAACACGATGTAAAAAATTTAATCTTGAACAAGTGGTAAAAATTTAACTCCTTAACACGATGTAAATATTTAATTCTTGAAGAAGAGGAAAAAATTTAACGCTTGAACACGATGAAAAAATTTAAATCTTGAACACGATGTAAATATTTAACTCTTTAACAAGAGGTAAATATTTAACTCTTGAGCGCGTAAACTCCATTCTGGAAATTAAGTTATTTATAATCCTGTTTCTAGCCTGAAAAAGACTGGGGTTGTCTATTAAGAAAAGGAGTTAGTGTCATGTGTAGAAAATAGCAGTCCTTTCTTATTATTTAAGAGAAAATTATCTAATTGAGAGGAGCTATTTACTTATAACGATCCATTGGCTCCATTGTCTCTCTATGAGGGTACCATGGTATGAAAAAGAAAGTACCGGATGATGTGTCAGTGTTGTCACTAGAGTGACGCTCATATTTATGGAATGATTGGTTGAGCTTTTGGCTTCAGAACTTTATCACAGGCAACGACAGTCTCTTTTCTTCTAACGGTGAAAAAGTTCATAATTATTGCATTAATGCAACTAGCTATTACTAACACAAAACTTTGACTAAATGCAGCTATGATTCGGACTCTTGAAATAATATTCTTAAATGTGTAAATGATTTTTACACCAGAATTATTATCATAATTACTGTTTAAATAAAACCAATTGAAGGAGTGTTTAATGTGAAAATATTGTTTTATCTGGATGAATGAGGTTGAGAATTCTATTAAATCGAAATGAAACAAAACAAAGCCATCAACGAGCTATTAGCTTTTGTCATAATGGAAAGACTTTGACATTCCTTTATCCCATAATGCGAAAGTTCACGGATTTCGAACGAAAAAGAATACCAATCTACACAGGGAAAGAAATTCCCGAATTCTTGGAAGAAAATCCCTACGGCTTTTCTTTTTTTACTCTCGATGGGGATAAAAATAGATCCGCGTATTGGCTTACGGATTCCAATTCACATATCTAATTCAAGTCATTTACCTACAGAAATCCCCCGCTAAAGTCTTGTTTTTATCATGGTTGCAGTTAGATAAATGTAGCAGTAAGGCTCTTTTTTTATCTGATGTGACATCCTTGAAACTGCCTTTAGAAAGCAAAGACTCCATGAAAAGAATTTGGAATAAAGAATTTTATTATTAAGATTAATTTCAGCTGCAATTATATACATACATATGTATATATATTATATTATATTTATCACTACTTCTTTAAATGGTCACTTTTTACAGCAAATATCAGGGAAATTTCTAAATTTAACTCCCCCGATATTATCAAATCTGGCAGTACATTGTTGATTTTATCTAATTTAAATAATCATATATCCTTATATTTATAAATTAAACGAATGCAAATTGTTCATATAATATTCTATCATAAAAAATTAAGTTATTATTTATGATTTCAAAGTAGTATTTGTATGTTATTTTTCAGTAAATTATACAACACAAACGGACTTTATTTATTATTTCGGATATATTATTTTATTTTACAATATTTATCTAATCTCATCTCGCATGGATATTTTTTCGTCACTTACTTTAATAACATTTAATTCATTATTAAATTAAGTTAAATTGTATTTTTCTGTTTAATAAATATCATTAAATATTCTCCTTATTTCTGAAATTACACATCAAATTAACGACATTATCTAATTCTATCCTTTGATTTAAAGATTAAGTTATGAAACAAAATGAAAACATTTATGGAAGTTGAATTGGTTGAACATGTTTAGAAAATTTTGGAGGATATTGACTGTGGCCAAATGATAGGTTAACACTATCCCGAGTAGCAGGTACCACGTTCGATCCTAGCAGATGTTGTAAAACAGGTAATGAGTATTGCATTTTTATATTATCAATATATACTTCCTCAGGTATGAATTCTTAGAATTTTCTGGGTTTTCTCTATGATGTCATGTAAGCACTTCTAGCATGATTTTCCTACAAAAAGTTCTCCCAGAAGATGTCTTCTTTATGTAGCCCTCGACTACTTTATTCTCTCTAACACACACACGTATTTATAAATATATATATATATATATATATATATATATATATATATATATATATATATATATATATATATATATATATATATATAAATGAAGTATAAAGTTCTATACTCCTATATCTAAGGGAAACTTCAAATTCAAATTTAAATATATATTGTGTACAGTTACAACCATTGTTGAATGGTAAGAAATGGAAGTTTCTGCTTTTTTAATGCACTTTTGTCGTAATAGGTGCTTTGAAGTTTTCCAGGTTTTCTCCCTTGTGAATCATGAATACCGTTAACTAATTATGAAAATTTCTCCCGGAAAGAAAGAGACGTTGCGTGTTCAAGTATATTGCAACGCCTTTCAACTGTTAAGATATCCTTCACGAGGTGTCAATCAAATCTTAATAGCAAATAATCAATAAAAAGATTTTTCCGAAGTAGTAAGTTATTGTGGTAATAAAAAATATTATGGCTTATAAAAAACGATTAGTTTATCGCTCAACAATCATTTTTTGCACATGAGTTTTTAGTAGACCTGAACCATCAGATTAAAGTGTGTGTATTTTGAGCTACAGCAAAAATCTAGCTCGAGGTGGGAAACGCCTCGGTGTCAATCAAATATTAATAGCAAATAAACAATGAGAATGTTTTTTCGAAGTAGTAAGTTATTGTGGTCATGAAGGATATTATCGCTTACAAAAAACGGTTCTTAGTAGACATGAACAATCAGATTAAAGTGCATTTTGAGCTACAACAAAAATCTAGCCCTGAGGCGGGAAATGAACTCACGAAAACTTGAATCGAAGGCACGAAAAATAACCATTTTGATCAGCTTAGGGCGAAACTATTTAATAAACTACTTTTAATTAGCTCTTAATTATACTTTTAAATATCCATGGAAATATTTTGAAAATAAAGATTTAAATAAACATTGATTTGAAGAATTATTCTACTAAGTTTATGACAGATCCATTTAATTGAGATAATTTCTCATTATTCAGGAAAATAAATAAATAAATATATATATAAATATATATATATATATATATATATATATATATATATATATATATATATATATATATATATATATATATATATATATATATATATATATATATATATATATATTATATATATATAAAATAAATAAATATATATATATATATATATATATATATATATATATATATATATATATATATATATATGTATGTATGTATGTATATATAAGCATTTTATATCCTTGTATATTTCTTTAAAAACAGCATTTTTAGCAAGATCTTTTCAAAAGTTTTAAGCGCCACCTCATTTACAAGTATAATATTAACAGTATTTGGATTAGAGATTTAAAGCCTTGATAAATTACATGATTTATTCAAAGCTTTTGCTAAATCCTGAAAACTTTCTCTAAATTTTTCCTTTTTCTAAGAAGTTTCCTTGAATCTAATAAAAGGTTAAAACTAACAACACAAATTCTATAATATTCCTTAAATCCTCACTTGTTTCATTAAACTTATAATACCAAAGAAATAATAAGCATGTTAGAGAAGTGTTGCAATTATTTTTAACGTTTCAGGAGAAAAGTTGAATAAAATTATACTCCATACTTGGGAAAAATATATTCAAATGATTCAAAATTATTAAAATGTATATATATCTAACACATTATTTAAATATTGTATGAAAATTTTTCCACTGAAGATCAAAATTGCAAAATTTTAATCTATCTTATGAAGTATTTTAATTTAGAAAAATGTATAAAATATAGAAATATAACTCATAACTAATTTATACCCCGGGAAACATTTTGAAAACATAATTACATTCACGATTATTCTTACACCTATTTTTTAAAAAAATCATTATCATATTAAATTATAAAATGTAAACCTACAGAGAGGAGTTAAAATAATCTGAAAAAATACTTTTGAAATCAGATGTAAAATTTTGCTAAATAGGTAATAGCTATTACAATATGGGTTATTCCTAGTAACTAAATGTTGATAACTTACACTGATTAAAGAACTTTTTGGCTTTTTAAAGACAATTGATATGATTCAATTAATTTAATGTTTTTGATTTAAAATATTTTCATCAATTGAATATTTTCATCTTTATTTCGTTTTTTCAATTCATTTTTATCTAGATTTTAATTAAATACCTTATATTAGTTTTTGTGTTTTATGTTATTAACGTTTCTTGGATTTTGATAAAACCTTTTTTCTATTAATATTTAATTTTTTGCGCAGATTGTCCTTACTAGACTTTGCGCCACAAAATCCAACCTACCAGAATTAAATAAGAATTTCATACATCGATTCAATTAATTGAATCATTAGAAGGAGGTTAAATTTTTATAAGCAAAGGCCAAGCCGAAAAATCACAAGACTTAACTTGTTACCACAGAGTAATGATTTCACTCGGAAGATATTGTGATCATAACTAATTACGTTTTTTGGGAGCACAATCAACCTTTAGTTAAGCAGGAAATTAAACTGAGTTGGTTGGTGGCGTGTCTATATGGAGAACTAAAGATGACCTTAAGCGTGCAGAACACATCATATTAACCCTTTAACTGTGACATATATTTCAGAAAAATGGACCAAAATTGGAAAATTTTTTGACTGTTTGATTTTATTCTTTATATTATAATAAGAGTTTGCAAATGCTTTTTTATTATTAAAATAAAGTTTTAAATACAATAACTAC
Organism: Latrodectus hesperus; assembly: GCA_037975125.1. Classification (NCBI taxonomy): domain Eukaryota; kingdom Metazoa; phylum Arthropoda; class Arachnida; order Araneae; family Theridiidae; genus Latrodectus; species Latrodectus hesperus. The sequence continues at coordinate 42,260 of JAJQOW010001310.1, read as the reverse complement.
TATATTTATAATTTTTACATACACAGAAAACATTGATTGCAGATATATGCTATTCATATTAATCAAATTAAATTAAATTTTGAAGCTAAATATAACTAGTATATTATAAAAACACAACAATATGATTTTCAATACATAAATTTTACAAATCTTTTACAGTATGGTATATCCCAAAACAAGGTACTGCTCAAAATCCTATATATTGCACTTTTTACAATAAACTCTTGTCTCATGCCTTATTCTCTTCCCTTGTTCATCGGTTTTACGACAGCATATAAAACACTGCCTGGTTGGAGTAGATTTTTTTCCCCATTGATGGGATGTGTTCAGGAAAGTGTCGACCTGTGAGGCGCAGTAAGCTTTCACTAGCACGCCCTGGTCCTGGTAGTTGAACATTTAGTTAATTTATTTCAACAATTGATTTTCTGAAGTTCATATTTTTCGCACCTCCTGCTGAAGTATGCAAAATAAAGGAGTTATTTATATAACGCCTGGTGTAGGAGAGGGAAAAATATTTTCTAGTAATAATTTTACCTCCTTTTCTAGCAACCGGGAAGTCTGTAAGATGTTGATCGACTTTAACATCACTTCCCATAGAGTTGTTGTAGTCATGGACTTCCTTCAGAACCAAAGTTGGAATTGGTAAAAAACTAGGACTACTTGTGTCATTTATTAGGAAAATAGGGAATTAAGTATCCTAAAATAGAAACGAACTCAGCTCGGACTTAATAGAAATGTTAATTTTTCTTCTGCCCGAACTGAGTGCGGGCATCACAAACACTGCACGCAGTAATTGCCACTGAATTTGGACGACACTGGCAAGGTATTAACTCCTTGATGTTTTCAGAGTATAGACTCTTTTCGATGTTGACGGAGAGGAATTCCTTGGGCTGAGCCTGAGATCTTGAAATTTAAGGGCAGTCCAAAACATGAGTTTTAATGTTAGTGAAATATTATTTCAGTTGATGCAGAGACGGTGGGTTCTGTTGGCATATCTCGATAGTCACCGGTTCCAAGGCGAGTGATAGATTTATTGAGGTCTCTATTTGCACTTATTTCTCTAATCTGTGAGTCTTTTTTAACGGTGTTTCCTGTTGTTGTTGTTTCCAATCCCCGTGATCAGCAAAGCTAGTTGAGGTCAATGACTCCATTCACCCTAAAAAAAATCAAGCACCAGAAGGGGATCCCTAATCAAGTCGTGCTTGGTAAGCCCCAAACAAGATAAAATATGGTCAGGAGAGGTCTGCGCCGAAGAACACTTAGTGCAGGTCTCGAAATGTTTGTTATCACCTACGAAAGTCATGGAAAGCAAATGGCCGCTAAGAATACGGGCAACGAATCAATCATGGGTGGGGTAAGAGGCAGCTTCTATGGTCAGGGACCTGGAACACCGGTGGCAGAAGTCTGACTTAGCTCCGGAGCCTACAGACTTTAGCTGGGCACAATGGAGGGGCCTTCACGCCTTGGGTGACCCTACCAGGACAAAACACTCCCGACGTACATCGCCCACTCCACCCAATGACATCCCCTCGCGACGGTGAGTCAGCCTGTAGGACTTGAGGACTTGGTGTTTCCTCTTAGATGGTATCTTGAAATCACATTAATATCGTCAAGAGTGACTTTGAAGGTGTTTCCGTCATTGAGTTACCTCCCTTTCTTGGGAAATAGATCTGCCTCTTCATTTGCAGGAATGCCAACTTGCACAGAATACACATCTTGTTCAATTTACTTTCAATTGATGTTGAATATCAAGGGTTAGCGTTGATTGACCTTTGTTTAATGCTTCTAAGGCAGCTTTAGTGTCACAAATGTTGACTAACACATTGGCTTTATCAGTGTTGTTTAATAAGATGTATTCATGGAATGCATGATTTATTGCTCTAAGTTCACAGGTGAACTTTGAGGCGATGGATACAGTGCTCAGTGAAGGGTTTGTAACTATTGCACAGGGTAACACAAAGTATACATCTGCTCCGCCTTTTTGAATAACGTCATTGGCTGAGCTATCAGTATATACATGCACTAGGTTACTTTCCGGCATTACGTTGATAGTCTGCATACACTTTTCAAAGATTAGTGATGTTATTTTCTTTTTGGAGCACGGAATGATCAGATTGGTATTGAATACAGTACTCCTGGGTAAGCACTTGGAGATCGGTGGCTATTTCAGGAAGTCAAGGATGCTGTGCTCGAGAATGACCTCTCGTCTTAAGAAAGCGTCGCTTTTCCTAAACAGATCAACCTTTGACAGGCCTTTGACAATCTACTGACCTTTGACACTCAATTAAAAATATTTGTTTGCAATGCTTTTCTAGCAGCAATCAGTTTCTGACAACTGAGAAAAAGCTGTTGTTGTTGTTACTAATGACACTTGGATAAGCCAAGCTCGCTATGCCTTGGCTATGCGGATTTAAGTCAATCGCTTAATCAGAGCACCATGAAGACGTCTTTCGTTTAATCAGAGCACCATGAAGGTGAAAGCACGACTTTTGCTTTTCAAATCCTCCGATAGATGGCAGCACCAGAGGATATACTCCCTCAATTTTGGCATTGATCTGAAGGGAGAGTAAATTTCTCTAAACACCGCACCCATGGTAACTGCTCAACGACCGACCCCAGGACTTTCAATTCCACAGATTTAACGAGCACGTATATCGCATGTACTCGGCGGAATTGGGAATCGAACCCCACCCTTCCGGAAAGAAAAAACTAAACATAATCAATCAAATCGAAATATATAAACGCGGATAAATGGTAAGGTCGACACCTAACTGGCACCCCACCTTTCGATATCGATATTTTCATCGATCAGAGGAAGAATATTGGACTGTTCACAACATGTCCATCATGGAGAATCTTCTCCAAAGTCAAGTATAAGTACCAATACCTTCTGGTACTAAGGCCTATTTCCTTACAAAAAATAATTGCAGACTTCAAAATTCGAAGGTTTCAAATGACTAAACATTTGCAGCTTTCAAAATGTGATTATCTGCCATAGGAATAGACTTTTTATAAAAAAAATCATAAACTAAACAAGGATACCATTAATCCAAATTATCTGATTATCAGATATATCTTATGGCGATATAACTTTAACATTTTAAATCCTGGTATGAATATTTCCACCACACTTTACAAATCACTATTTTTCATGATGATATTAACTGCTCATCGCAAAACTAACTATTTAATTTATCAATGACGTAATAATGTGCAACGACGTACTAATTTTTTTAACTTTAACGTAAATATTTAATTATAATAAATATTAATTAATTATTCTAGCTGACTTATTCCATTGACTCTATGACACTAAACACAGCCAATTACTTCATTCTCAGTCATGATCACAAATGAGAAAATCGACATTTGAGATACGCACTATTTTTGAAACTTCAACAATAGACAAGCACGCATACGTTTGATCATACGGATATTAATACTGAATATTGATTTGATATTGAATACAAATATTAATTTGAAATTGAATATGAATATTGAGGACTAATGTCAGATATTTAACGCCTTATGTTACAGATTTACGAGTGAAGCTTTTTGTTATCAGGATGCAATCATTACTCATTCATTGGTTTTAGTAAAAAAAACGCAGCGCACTTGACTATATAAGTTGCTAAATTTGGTGGTGTCCACGTTAATAGGTGACGTCCAAAGTCCTTCCGCTGGTGTGGTGTGGATGCGGAGAGGAGGGTGCCAGCTTAAGTGTGGCCTCGTAACCTGACAGTGGTTCAAGATTACAAGACACCTTAAAAGAGCAAAGTCGTACTTTCACCTTCGTGGTGCTCTGATCCAAACGAAAGACGCTCTCTATTGACTTAATTCGTACTGCCAAAGGCATAGCGAGCTTGGCTTGTCCAAGTGTCATAAGCAACAACAACAACAATTGTTAAATTTTCATTATCTTTTAGAATGGCCTTTACTTAAAGAGAAAGGAAATTTCAAAAATTTATATTATTCTTGCGTCATGATACTTAAATTAAGTGGCAGCTCATTTTTTGAGCAACTTTTGGTGAATTTCAATCTTAATGGCAATAATAAAGTTTGAGTTGGAGTGGACGTCATTTAAATTTCAAATATTGTGGATCTATGTTCAACTGTAGGCGAAATAATATTTTAAATTTTAATATTTATATCATGCCTTTCTTGATGTTTTTATTGCAAATATGCCCAGACTTTGGATGAATTACAAAGCTTTTCTTTTCCAAAGGTCATAAAAAATTCTTTTATTTTGCTTTAGAAATGAATGAAAATAAGTCGACGAACAGACCTTTTTTGTAGGATTTATTTTTCATTTTCTTACACTTCATAATTTCAGTTCATTTCAAAATTTTTTGCTTAGCTACTTTATATTCCTGAAGCAAAAAACCTTTCATACATAACAATACAAGCATTTTTTTTTACAAAAATAACGTTATTGATAAATGTAACTGTGTTCAAGAGAAATTCTAGAAATAATTTGAATCTCTCATTTAATTAAAATCAGCTTAAGTGTCATAATTAATTAAAACTGCAGTAAACAGATGAGCATTCCATTTGAAATTAATTAAGTTCTTATTTTACTCCTAAATGAGTTCAAAACTATTTTTCTTCTCATTTCGATCAGAAATGATTTTAAGAGAATTCTTGGTTCTAATACATATACCTAAATTTTTGAATTTTTATTTCTTTTATACTTTAGAGAAAAGAGCATTTAAATATGAACATAAAATAGAACGATGAAAACAATTTATTTTGAAACATTCGATTAAAATTGTTCCTGATTACGAAAATTTTTTTGAAAATAAATTTAATTTAAACATGTTTTCATCAATAAAATTCATAATAAACATAGTATTTTTAAAATTTGTTGTGTGTGTGTTCTATTTAAAATATTCAATAGTACTTAAAAATTAATTTGTATATCTATGTAGGTAACCAGAGAATGAGATGATTCAAAACTATATATAAACATATATATATATATATATATATATATATATATATATATATATATATATATATATATATATATATATATATATATATATATATATATATACTTAGTAAAGTTCATTGTGCCAGTTATATTTGCCAGCCATGGTTCCCTTTCGATTTGCCAATTATGGCTTTTTCTCTTTAATTGTTTCTACTAGTTTCACAAGTTGTTGGCAGCATATATATGTGAGTTGATTATTCAGCTGTGTTTGGAAGCAGCTAAAAATACACAACACCTTTGTAATCCCACCAAATTTACAGCTTAGTCTTTTTTTGATGCAAGTCAGCTTTTTATATGGCTTGTGCAGGTTCATTATGTCTGGACCATGATCTTCTTTGGTTAACTTTATTGAAGATGATTCATTTTTCATCGCCAGGGATAATTCAATTCAAAAAAGTATCGATAGCATAACGTTTAAAATGCGTATCACAAATATTGACTCGTTGTGTTAAGTGAATTTCCTGCAATTCGTGCTGAACTTAAATATGAAACTTCTTAACAAGCTCAAGACGTCTCAGATTATTTTCAATTGTTGTGTGTGTGATAAATTCAACTGCTTGCTACCTCTCACACAGTTATATGACGATTCAATTCAATTATAATTTTCATTTTGTCATTATCAACATCTAAAGATAGACCAGAACGTGGATTATTTTTCAATGAGAAATCTCCAGAACGAAGTTGCTTAAGGGAATTCTTCGTTCTGTTAAACAATCAACACCATAAACGTTACACACTTCTTTATGAGCCTCAGCTGCTTTCTTGACATTATGAAAATAAAGTAAAAGGTGTACAATTTTCTTATTTTTGCATTCTGTGTTAAAACTGACCGTAAATTGATAGTTAAGGAATTTGTTTCTATAGCAACTTAAACGTACCGACAATCAAATTTCAAGAGAAAAAAATTTTAACATTTATAAAACAGAATAACGAAACAAACATAACGCTATCTACTGGTGCAAACCACACAAAATTACTTTTTTGTCAACCAACTCAATATATGTATATATTTACAGTATGTCCTCTAAAGTCCCTTGCCACCCTCTTAACTTCAAAACGACTGCTGATCTATTCATAAAAGTGATGTCTAGGTATAGTAAAGTAGCCATGCGCTACTGAATGAAACCACTTACCACGTCACCTGGTGGAAAACTGTGGAGTTAGTATTCGTATCTCTAAAACGGAACGAGATAGGTAAAAAAGTTATTTACAAAGTTATAGAGAATTCTCGATTTAGTTCGAAAAGATATCTAGTAGGCATTAATGTAAAGAATACAACGGTTAAAACGCGCATTTGTTGTTTCGTGCTGTGACATGGCACATCGTACGTGTGCATATATGAAAAAACAAAAAATCGTTTTCTTTCACAGCTAGCCGTGAAAGAAAACAATTTACATTTTCGTGATTACATTTTTCACTGTTATTTCGAAATGGGAAGAACAGAAGTATTAAAAATAATACCAACAATTTGTAAGCAGTATGCAAATACGTAAAAAACGTCATGCCTGTTCACCTGAAAGAGCTGTAAAAGAGATATCTTCTTGGTAATACCCGATTTTCTGCAGAGCCTGCCGTTGTTTAATCTTAAGAATCTATGGTTTCAACATGACGGCGCGCCGGCTCACTAGACATCTCCTGTGAAGCAGTACCTCGTCAAGGAATTTGGCAACCAAATACTAGGGTTTGGCCGTTTCAAAGAGTGGCCTCCAGGTTCTCCTGATCTGACTCCACTGGACTTTTTCCTGTGGGGATACTTGAAACAGCAGGTGTATGCGACTCCTCCACAAAAATTGCAGAAACTTAAACGACACATTACGGTCACGTGTTCCAACGTGTGCAACGTAATCTTTAAGCAAGGATGCAAATGTGCATTGCAGCTGACGGTGAGAAGTTTGATCATCTTAAATAAAGTATATTGTTATAACTATTTGTTTTTTTTCCTTTCTTAAATCGTTTTGTCACGTCACAACACGAAACAACTAATGCGCGTTTTAACCGTTGTATTCTTCATATTAATGCCTATAGGTTATCTTTTCGTAATAAATCGAGGAAGCTCTACAAAATTGTAAATCACTTATTCTCTCTATCTCGTTCCGTTTTCGAGATAGGAATGCTAACTCCGCAGTTTTCCACCAGGTGGCGCAGAAGTCTGTTTTATTCAGTAGCGCATGGTTACTTTACTTTACCTAGACACCACTTTTATAAATATAGTAATAGCTGTTCCGAAGTTAAGAGGGTGGCAAGGGACTTTAGTGGACATACTGTATATATATATATATATATATATATATATGTGTGTGTGTGTGTGTGTGTGTGTGTGTATAGATATCTATCTATCTATCTATATATATATATATTATTCCTGCTTATCCTTTGCTTTTATATTGTACTTGATCTTTCTCCGCAACATCATAAATAAATTTTAAATTGTTAATATTACGAATTATAAATTATTTAATAGGCACAGTAATCTGTTGAATCTGTTAAAAATTAAAAGTAAAATTTATCACTAATAAAAACCTCTTTTGGAATTGAGAAACAATAAAATTGATGAGAAATATTTGTTGAACAAGTAAGCAAGCATACAGAAGAATGAAATAGTGAGAAACGTATTAATTTAAATTAAGAAATATATACTGATGTTTTGTTTAGACTTTGCAGGAAACATTGGAGACAAATGGTTAGAATGTTTTAATATTATGATAATAACATATTTTAGTTGTTAAAATTGATATATCTGACTATTAAATTATATTATTTTAGAAAAAGAAATGTTATTCAATGTTAGTACCAGGCTGGTATATTCGGGCTTAATGAATAATGTTCAAATAGTCTTGTTCATTTGTTTTAATGACTTATATTGAATAGAAGTCGGATTGACCTGTTAAATTTAAGACATCAAAAATGGTCGGCCACTTCATTCATTTAAAGAATGGACAAATATTTAAATCTATGTTTGAAATTCTTATTCTTTCAAAACTTTAATGAAAGATTAGTAGACACGATCATCTGAAATTTAAAGTTGCTTTGTGATTTTCTTTGTGTCTTTTTAATGGAGAAAATGGGTTCAGGTATCAGGTCTGCCGAACAGCACCTTTCCCTTTGATCTATCCAGTTTTAAAGTTCACAAGTTTAGGAGAAAACAACAATGCACATTTCACAATGTTCATTGCAAAATTTTCATTTCAACAAATCTTCTTAGTAAAATATAGTTTTGAATAACTCAGTTGTTCTTGTTTCAATGCCACTGAAGGGCTCAGAAGCTTAACAACGATTTCCATAAGATCAACAAAGGGAAGGACCGCTACGTGAGTGGGAGGTTGACCACATTCTCCCTCACTGGGTAAATGAGTTCCGTGGTGATTGAGAGAATGTATCTATGTTCATATATCATATCCAAAGTCCTTTCACTGATTTGCCACGAATATAGAGAGGTGATTGCTGGCTCAGGTGTGACCTCGTCACATGACCTTTGTTCAAAATGAAGAGCTTCTTGACTGACTAGTATCCATGCACCTTTAACCTTAAGAAACAGTTTGGTGTTCACTTTTATCTTTATGTATGTATCTATGTTTCACACATGACATTTCAAATAGTGTAATACAATTTCATTCCTTTTTTGGCCACTAATATGTATTTCTTTCTATTTTTATCATTCACATATGAAGAACAGTGATCCTTGATTAATTTTTTCTATTCGAAGAGAGACTATTTTAATAATTAATTTGCAGTTTCCCTTTTCTATTATGTAAATTTGTTTATTTTTAATTACAAAAATTGATCATTTCTTTCGTTCCAGTTGTTGTTGTCTTGTGACTGCCAGCTAGACTTATGCCAGCAGCCTTAATGCCAGCTAGGCTGGCATTAAGGAGTGCGATTCTCCACTTTTCCAACTGAACCATATTTTGGTGTGGAGTCCAGCTTCTTCAGTACACACATGCCATAAGAACCCGTTTATAGGGTAGGCAACCATTCACAACCCATTAATACAAGGAAAAGGCAAATACAGGATAGACAGAGAGAGAAAATACATCCCTGCCTGAACCGTGATTCGAACCCAGGACCTCCCTATCCTCAGTCAATCACCCTGACCACAAGACAGGACAAATGGTTTTCATTCTAATTATGATTACGTCACTTTATTGCAATTCTCATTGGCCTAAAAAATCCATGACGTGAGGTAACGTCTCATCGTATTGAAACGGTGACTTAAATACGATTTGTCGATGAATTTGCTAAATGTCTTCAAATCGCATTTTTAGAGCGGCAGCAAACAAGGCGAAGTTCACCATCAAATGTCTGAGTGTCATTGGTGATGTGAAAAAAATCGATTTAGGATATTTACCAGTAATAAAAGAAAATTTTTTAATTAAACCTTTTTCTATTCGTAAAAGTTTTCAATATCAGGGAAATTTCTCCTATTGTACTATATAATTAGTTTTCAAATCTGTAGCGATATTGCTTCCAGTATTGAACTTGTTGAAAACAGAGCAGAAGTAAAAGCAAAATGAAAAAAGACAAAACATTCACTTTGTGGTTAATTTAAATCGGCAAAGACGGTTTAAATTTTTTATCTTTTATTTTATTAGAAACATAATTATGCTTTGAAATAAATGAAAGTTTTTCCAAATGCTTTAAGATTTTTCCTTTTTATTGTTTTCCTTGAGGAGAAAATAAAAAAAAATATGATTGAGTTTTTTTTTCTTTTTTTAAATGTTACTCTTTCTACTTTCTTACAATTATTATGAATTTAGCTATATTTTAAAAATTTTCTCGTAGGCTAATTTTGCAATCAAGAAAGATATTATTTTTTAAGAATACCATTACAAAAGTAATTCTCTTTGTAAATATAAATAAAATTATTGATAAAATTATACTAGTTAAGTGAAATAACATTAATAGTTATAACAAAATGTTTAATTAAAATCTTCTATAAGATTAAAATTGATAAAAACTGCAAGTAACACCTGCGCATTCCGTTTAAAATGAACATTCCATACTTTCCATTTTAAGTGTATTCAAGACTATTTTTCATCTCATTTCAATCAAAATATTGTAAGAACTTCTTCTCATTAATAGAAATATTTAAAAAATTTTTTTTAAATTTTACTTCTCCTATACTTATGGAATAAAAATTACTCAAATAGTAACAGAAAATAATTCGAAATAAAAATGGAATTAATTAAAATATTTTATGTGAACATTTTTGAGATTCCTTTGAGAATGGGATAGGAAAAAAGAAAGAAAAAGAAAAAAAAAAACTTTTTCGGAATTTTAATTTTCTCGAAAAACAAAGTAAAATATAAAATTTCTAAGTTGTTCGTATTTAGAAAGTTAAATGACTTTTAAAGTCTCTGCAAATATTTTTGGCCATTAATGTTGATTCTCTCACCTAGTAAGAATAAATAATAAACTAAATATTATTTATAAAAGAATATACACACTTACAATCAATCTCTCTCTCTCCCTCTCTCTTTCACACACACACACATATATATATATATATATATATATATATATATATATATATATATATATATATATATATATATATATATATATATATATATATATATATATATATATATATATATATATATATATATATATATATATATATATATATATATATATATATATATATATATATATATATATATATATATATATATATATATATATATATATATATATATATATATATATATATATATATGTATATATATATATATATATTATATATATATATATTATATATAAATATATATATATATATATATATATATATATATATATATATATATAAATATATATATATATATATATATATATATATATATATATATATATATATATATATATATATATATATATATATATATATATATATATATATATATATATATATATATATATATATATATATATATATATATATATATATATATATATATATATATATATATATATATATATATATATATATATATATATATATATATATATATATATATATATATATTCTATGTATATATATATATATATATATAGATAGATAGATAGATATATAGATATATATAGATATATATTTTCTATTTTGGATTAACTACATATTTTAATCTGTTACTTTTGTTATATTTGTGAAATTAAAGTCTAGACACTGTTTATTTTGTGAAAATACAGAGGTTTTCACACACAAATCTGAGAAATAAAAGAATAAAACTTAAGGCAGCTTAATGATATTTTAGTGACAGTTTTGGTGACTTGGCGATATTTATTGACATTTTAGGCTGCAATAGGAGCAGAGATATCAGAGATTCAGTATAGGTACATTCTAGAAATATCCATGGGGGAGTATTCTAGGAACCATTAAAAGGTATAAACATTTTTTCAGGCAATTAGTAAGTCAGTTAAAAGTTGGAAACAAAAATTATAGACTCCTGAAACGTAACCTCTGAAAGTTGCTGTTTTAGTTTCGGTATTATATGCAAACTGTATAGATTTTTTCTGTATGTGGAGAAAAGCTTCAACCTGAGAAGTAGTTGCAGTCACAGTGACTGTCAATAAAGCGTTTGCTTAGAAAAAACACGTTTTTATTTATTTCCGCATCCCATCATATTGTCTTCAACATGCAAAAAAAAAAAAAAAAAAAAGCTAGTAACAATATATGTAAATAACATTGGCAGAAGTGTTTACTCATTTCTGCCCCATTTTGCATTTCTGGCAAAAATTAGGGGTTTCCTAACAGCCACCCATTTACACATTTCTATTGTTTGAGCATGGCTCAAGCTGGGATAGGTCTTGGTTATCGATATTTGTCATTGGAAGCACAAAAAAGTATCTGTTTTCTCTATACAATTCAGCGAAGACTTCCGCGTAAAACTCTCTTGGAAAACCTAGCCCGAACCACAGAAACGGATTTTGGACAATATTTATCAGTTCTGTGAAGTTTGTCTGTGGGTTTCTGTAATTTTTGTAATAAAAGTGATTTTTGAAAATCTTCGAAATTGAAATCAACTATGATAAACCGGTAGAAAATACTTTTCTCCCTTTTCAAAGGGTAAATGGTTCGATTATCATTTTACTTCATTTATCTTGAAATTCATCCCTACACTTCACTTTTGCTACCATTTTAACAGTATATATATATATATATATATATATATATATATATATATATATATATATATATATGATCGGAAACGGTGTAGAGGAGAGCTATATCCAGCGCCGGTGTTTTTTCCTAACTCTTCCACCAATGAGAAGTCGGATGGAACATGACGTAACAGCGCTAAGCTTTGGCCAAGCGGGAACTCGCCGTTTAGAGCAGAGGAGGTTGGAGAAAAAGACGAACACGTTGATAGAAGACGATTATTAAAGATGTCTAATTGTTATTCTCTCAATTTTTCGTTAATCTTACTTTTAATTTTAATCTGTAATTAATTTTTCTATTTGTCAGAACTAATTAAATTCAGTAAGCTAAATATTAAATGTTTCTGTTTTGATTTCTACTTACTCTTTATACTCCCTCATTACACACACACACACACACACACACACACACACACACACACACACACACACACACACACACACACACACACACACACACACACACACACACACACACACACACACACACTATATATATATAAACTACGTCAAAAATTTTGTATTATTCACATATATCCTTTCATTTAAATGAAAATCTTAACGGATTTCAATTCTTGTTCATTGGAAGTATGCATTGCAAATTTCAGATCAAGCTAGAATCGAACCCTTGAAACTTTAAACAGAAACCAGAGCAAAATCATTCATCCATCAGCGTGATCTTTGGATAGAGAAAAAGTCTTTGAATATATTCCATTTTCCCCCAATCACCAATGCGGAATCAAAATTTTAATTTCTAAGGTTGGAGCAGTCTGGGAAAACATCTGATATTTAAAAATACCGAATTGAAATAAAATTGGAAACAATGTATCGAGTACTCAAATGGTGCAAGAGGTTTTATTATTAATAAAAAAGCTTTTCGCGTAATGTTTCGAGAAAATTTCGATATATATATTTATATATATAACCGATAGTTAAAAAATCTGATACTCAAAATATGGTAAAGGAAAAATGTTTAAAAGGGCAGAATTTATGATCTGCCAATACAGAAATTTGCTTGAATGATTAATACCTTATGGTTTTCATTTTTTACAAACACCCTTTTCAATGTGAAATTTCTAATATTAAAAAATGAAAAATGCATATATGTTGTTGTGTTGTTACTAATGACACTTGGACTAGCCAAATTCGCTAAGCCTTGGCTATGCGAATTTAAGTCAATTGGGAGCGTCTTTTGTTTTAATCAGAGCACCATGAAGGTGAAAGTGCGACTTTGCTCTACACACATGCCATAGGTACCCGTTTATAGGGTAGGCAACCATTCACACCACATTCATACAAGGAAAGTTTAAAGACAGGATAGATAGAGAGAGAAAGTTCATCCATGCGCGAACCGGGATTTGAACCCAGGACCTCCTTATCCGCAGTAAGGCACTCTGACTACTAGACAAGTTGGGCGATATATGAATTTAAATTGCACTGTATAATGGTTATAAAATAATTTTAAAAATTTAATAAGTAAAGTACACTAATTTTGGGACGAATTTATTTAGTTTTATACAACATTTTGAAAAGTTTGCGTCAAAAAAATTTATTTATTATTTTGTAAGATCTATTTATTATGATAATCATTTTATAACCAAAAATAAAATATTTTCAAATAAAAATAAAATAAGTATTTACGTGATTTTTTACCTCTTTACCTCTTTTAATTATGTAGAAATGCAAGACTCTGTTTCGTAAAAATATTATTTCCTACCTTTCAGAAATGCATTTAATATTTATACATTTGAAAATGTGATTTTATTTCAGCGTTTGAAAAATCAAATTAACTTATGCAAATATCTTTCTCAAATCTTGTATGACTAAATATAGAAAATTCAATCAAAGGGGTTTCTTTCATAAGAAAATTATTTCCAATCTTAATAAGTTTTGGGTGATGATGAATTAGAGATTAAAATGCTTAGAAATTAATCAAATATTGCAGTCAATGGATTTCAGTAAATAGAATTTGCTGAAATGGAAACATTTTTTAAGTTGAGAATTAATAAATGTAGACTTCGTTGAAATCCAATTACTCATATATTTACTATACCTTTAGATTAATATTATGAAATAAACTGCAACTCATTACTCTAAAAGAAATGTTTTTTCTTAATTTCCATTAGTTGTTGAAATTAAAATCATTATATGAAAGTATAATATTATAGCAAATAAGAGTTGCCATTGTTAATATCAGTTTCTATTACCCAGTTATTAATTTGGAATCCCTAAACTTTTCCATTAAGATTTGAACGAGCTAATTTATTTCATCGTAATGAAATAGATTGAAATATTGATATTTTCTTACATTATAAATAAATAAGGAATTTTTAAACTTTGGTAAAAATATGGAAAAAGAATAAACAAAAGTATGAATAGGATATAAGAGATTTGCATCTTATCATTTAACTTATTTGATTGCAAAATGTATTGCAAATCATTGTTTTTGAATATTTCAAAATGTGGTGTTTTTAAGTAATTACACATGTACTATTTTGATAACAAAAATAATCTCCACATAGTTCAAACATTTGAATATTTCAGCAGTATTTAGTTAAATAGTTCTACCAGGTTAAAAAAGTTCAGTTTTCTATAGAAATATCAATTTGTAAAATCTTTAGATATCAGTGTGGAATTGGGTACCCCTTAATTTAGCGATAAAATTAGGCTACAGAATTTAATTTCTGGTAACTCTGGCACTTAGTATAGCTTTTGTGTAGCAGCAGCGTTATCTTGTTACTCTATCAGTGACATCTTAGTGTTAAAAAGGTAAAAATTTACCGTACGGTGACCCTTGGTGAAATTTTCAAAATGTCGCCATGGCTAACCGTATGGCGAATTTCCGATCGAAAAACGGCGGGAGGAAAATGGCTGAAATCGTGACAAATTCTTCTTACATTGTTGGTGGCTAACAATATGCTCAACTAATTTTACAATATTAACAAAAAACGCAGATTTATAGATTTCAAACATTAATGGTAAAATAATAAAGTTGATATGTTAAATTAACCATAAAATTTTTTGATTAAATTTTATATTAATGAATTTAAATCGGTAAATATTCATGAGAAATTAATTACAAATAGGGTTGCCAAAATACTAGTTTGCCGAGTTTCCAGTAAAAATGTTCGCCAGATTTGGCGCCACAAAAAACTCGCCAAAGGTGACCGTACAGTAAAACTTATCCTGTTAAAAAAAAGTCGCCTAAGAATCAAGGGTAAAATCACCAGATTAAATCGATAGTATTATCAAAAACCCGATTCTAAACTTTCACTGAACTGAAATTACTTTTTTAACAACGCAATATATAATTGAGTAATAATCTTTCGATTTACTATTAAATATTTTTGCTTGAACCTTCTGGTTGATTTATTTATTAATTTTAATTACTAGCCGGAGAGAGTTACAACTATCATTTCCTTATACTGGTCTTATTTGCGAAGTGTTGAGGTATTATTATTCCAATGCATTCTCTTTATTGCCCAAGAAATACGACAAAATCCCTGTATATGCAGCAAGGTAGATCATTAATACATAGAAAAATATGGTTTACCGAGATTGTGGATTATCATTTAGGAAAATCGGTAGTCGAGTTGGACGAAGTCTAACAATTGTAATGCGGATGTGTGATCGTTGAATGCAGGAGGGTACAACGGACCGGTGTGTTCAATCGCATTCTCCTCAGTGCACCACTTCACGTGATCAAAGTAAATTATGCGCATGGCAGTGATGGATCTTTCAGCCACATCACGAACCATAGCACCTCACATTCAGCCTGTAACGCACGCATCCAGTGTCTGCGCGTACTATTCGACGCCATTTGCAGCAGAGTGGTCTATTGTCAAGTCATCCATGATTTCGTCTACTCTTAACGCAGAATCACAGACGTCTAGTCTGCAAATGGTGCAATCATAGAAGGATGTGGACGGCAAAGTGGAATGAAATTGTCTTTACTGACGAGTCAAACTTCTATCTAGAGACACCTTGGAGAGAGGACGCTGAACACCTGCATTATGCACCACCACGTTGGGTCCTCACCGGGTGTTATGGTATGGGGTGGTATTGGATAACACTCTCGCACTCCTCTAGTGCGCATTGCCGGTACTTTAAACAGCAAGCGCAACTTCTCCATGATGTTGAAGCTAGTAGTCCTTCCTTAGCTTGAGGGCTTGCCCACAGCCATATGTCAACATACGTGATCACACGTGCCACGCATTGTCGAAGTATTCTTCATCAATCACCAGATTCATTTGTTTCCCTGTCCGGCTGGCTCTTCGGATCTTTTGCTAGAAAACATGTGATCCATGGTTGCTCAACGATTGATCCATATTACATCCCCAGGTACAACACCAGATCAGCTTTTGTAACGTGTGGAAGCTGCTTGGTCTGCCGTACCCCAAGAACACATCCTATATCTCTTTGAATCAATGCCGAGGCGTATGACAGCGGGATCTCCAACAATGGCGGCTAATCTGTCTACTTATTTTGGCATGAACTACACTTCATAGAAGTCAATAAATTTAATTATTTGATACTTGGTCAGGATGTTATCTACAAAATAAATTTTGTTGTTGTGTCGCTTATCTTTCTTGGTGTGGCAATTTGAGCGGCAAACAGTGTATATTTAAATTTACAAATTCAAAAATAACGATTGTATAAATTTGATTAAATATGTAAACATACAACTATGGAAAATTCTCCCGATTTAAGATATATCTGAAAACTGGTTATAAAAATATTTCGTAAGTTAGCACAATGTAAAAGTGAACATATAAAGCATGAATACTTTAAGTGTTAAGATAAGCCTAAAATAATGATATTACAGTGCCTAGATGCTAGCACATTTTTTCAACTCTTTCAGCACACAAGGGGTGGATTTGGTGGGACAATCTTGTGAGCACCTATCAGGTGGGTATGCCATCTAGAGGCCTATCTTTGAATCGAGAAAAGGACTCCCACACATGATCTTTCATACCTAGAGTTATTATTTCACACGGATGACATTGTAACCGAGATATATTTACTGATTTTCAGCCATCATTGAGGAATAGTGTTCAATACGAAAGGTCTTCAGTTGTGTCGGCATTGGAACTAACTAACTTCTGATTGCAAAGACGATCGTCTTAATCAACCATGCCTCTACGATCTAGGGATTTACATGGTTTCCTAATATAATTTATCACAATGTATATAAGATCAATTTAACTTTGATCTTAAAAAGTTTATTTCATGCATTATAAGTATAGTCTAGCTTGGTTTGTTTGTTATTCTATTTCTGTTTTAATAGTTCTGTTTCCACGTTTAAGAGGGATTCCGAATTATAGCAAATATTCATGCCTGATTTGAGAGTCAAGCACACGAACTTCTGAGCTTAGAGATAAAAGAGCAATAAAGGTATCTCTTTTCTTTCTATCTATGGATATATCAATCAAACTATATATCGTCAGCCTTTCATTCCTTCAGTGGGTCAAATAACTAAGTTCCAAGCATGCTTGGGAACTAAACACTGGGGGTCTTACGTTAGGCGGACCAACTAACTGGGACATATGCTTCGCACCCCAGGGCCCTCGGTCATGAAAACAGTTATGGGCACTGAAGGCTTTGGCCCACATGGGCTGTCTTGCCATGGAGTTTTTTATCTACCTATCTATCTATCTATCGATATATATATATATATCTGTGTGTGTGTGTGTGTGTGTGTGTGTGTGTGTGTGTGTGTACACTACTGGCCATTAAAATTGCTACACTAAGAAGGAATGCAAATAACATAACGATATTTATTGGACACATACATTATAGTGGAAAGAACAAGTGATCAGATTTACAGAAAATTAGGATGTATAGATCTTGAGAAATCAGTACCCAGAGCAACCACCTCTGGCTGCAATAACAGCATTTATCCGCCTAGGCATGGAGTCAAACAGAGATTGTATGGCATTTACCGGGATCTCAGTCCATGCAGCTTCAACACTATGCCACAGTTCATCGAATGTATTGGATGGTGAGTGATGGCGTGCCAATCGCTCAACAACCATTGACCACTCGTTCTCAATTGGTGACAGATCAGGAGATCGGGCTGGCCAGGGTAACAGTTGAACCTGTTCTGTATCAAGGAAGTTCAGAACAGTTCGGGCAACATGCGGCCGTGCATTATCCTGTTGAAACAAAGCATTAGGGAGGCCTCGAAGATAGGGCAGAGCCACGGCTCTTAACACATCGGAAATGTAACGGTTGCTGTTCAAAGTGCCGGTAATGCGAACAAGAAGTGATCGAGACTTGTATCCAATGGCACCCCATACCATCACTCCAGCAGATGGGCCAGTATGGCGATGTAGAATGCAAGCTGGCAATGCGCGTTCACCACGATGCCTACAAACACGGATACGGCCATCATGGTCCTGTATACAGAACCGAGATTCATCTGTAAAGATGACGTGTTGCCATTCCCGCGTCCAGGTTCGTACACTGATCATACCAATGAAGGCGCTCCTGTCTGTGACGCAGCGTCAATGGTAGCCGAAACCATGGTCGCCGTGCAGACAATCCATGCTGCTACAAACGTCGTCGAACTGTTCGAGCATAAATTTGTTGCCTTGCAAGTGACTCCATTTCTCCACTCAGGGCTCGTGACGTGGCTGTACGATCCCTTTTTTCATGCGGATAAGTTGTCTGTCTTCTTTGTTGTTAGTGATGGGGGTCGCTGAGATCCTGCATGACGCTCCGTATGATTGTCCTGAACCCATCAATTCCATATTCTGCTAACAGTCATGGGGTCTCGACCGACGCGAGCAGCAATATTGCGGTACGATAAACCGCAATCCCGTTAGGCTATAATCCTTCCTCGATCAAAGTCAGACACGTGCTGATAGGCATTTCTTCTTCTCACACGAGGCATTACAACAACTTTCTTTGCTGAAAACAACGTGGAAACGGAAATTGAGTATGAGAAAACTGCTGTCAAATCTCTGGTTTTATACACATTATAGATGTCGCTACTGTCGCCTGCTTTGAATGAATGCTCTGAAAATCTAATCATTTGCATATCACAGCAAGTTCTACCTGTCATTCAAATTTCACGTGTGTGGTGTGCCGCCTTTCTGGTGTAGCAGTTTTAATGGCCCGTAGTGTATATATATATATATATATATATATATATATATATATATATATATATATATATATATATATATATATATATGTATATATATATATATATATATATACATATATATATGTATATATGTGTGTGTGTGTGTGAGTGTTTGTGTGTGTGTGTATATATATGTAAGTAAAAAATTTAAATATAGTTATTTTTTACATAAACCACTAAATAGATCTTAAAATTTATGTTTTTTGTTTTTTTTTATTTTCAGCAAATTTTAATTTCCTGTAACATAATAAGTAGAGCTCAATGTAGAACAAAGCACAATGAGTCACTTTTGTACTTAGAGGAGATTCATGAAAATGTGAAGGAGAGGATAATATACAATTTCGATTCATCAATAATATGTAGACATAAAAGTTTTGTAAACAAAGTGTTTTATGCTTTAAAATCACAATATCTTTAAAATGTTAATAACATGAATCCATAAAAAGAATTTATGAGTGTAAATACAAATATTTTCTGAGTATTTCTTAAATAATAAAAATATTTTTTAATTGTTTTAAGCATTGCTTTTTATATGGTATTCGAATCTCACATTCATGAAAGGGAAAATATTGCCCTTCAAATAAATTCATAAAATAATTAAATTTTTGTACTTTTCCACACCTGAAAATGCTTTGTGACAGACAAGGCCCTAAGAACTGAAAATAATTTAAAGTACACACAAAAACGCACACATACTTTACATATATCTTTGCTTGCCCCCCCCCTTATTAATTGTTTTTCATGGCTTGTGAATGTGAATTAAATGTAAATTAATTTTTAGTACTATGTACAACTGAAGATTTGTAAAATAAATTTCTTTTTTTTATTTTTTTAACTTACTTTATTATATACTCAAACATTATTCTCTTAACAAAAATCATTCTATAATTAATAATTATTATCTCAATTTGGATTTTATTTAATGAGTAGAAAGGGAAAATCCCAATAGATAGAGGGATTTTCATGTTCTACTCATTAAATAAAAAGAAGCCGACCAACTTGTCTTGTGGTCAGCGTGCCTGACTACGGATAAGGAGACCCTGGATAAGGGTAATAATCTATTTATGTTTAGTTTATATAGATGTTCGAGATCTTTTCGTTATCTTAAACAAGATTTTTAACAAATTACATTGATATTGAAAACCACTGTAAAAATATTAAATCGATATAAATATGATCGTTTTTGAAATCCAGATTTTTCTCAAAATGCAATGATTAATTTAGGAATGAACATCAAGGCCGGCTAGTATTATATATACAAATAAAATAAATTATATATATTCCTGGTATTTTATATTCCTTACTGAAAACACAAAAATTAAATATATCTTAAATTAGATTTGCCAAAAAATTTTATCCAAAGACAATATGCATTTTAGTTTTTAATAAATAATATTCCGTTTGTTATAGATTGTTTACATTATATTTTTCAGATGTTATATTGCACAGTTCAAAACATTTAGTAATTTTAATTTTTGATTTTTCTATATAGATTATTTTCAATTAATGTTTGTAAAGAAATAATGTAAAATTTCAAGCCTTGTTTAAAATGAGTGTAGATTTTATTTTAATGTAACAAAATTTTAATGCTAGTAAGGAATTTTTTTAAGTATTAACATTTTTTACAAGCTGTAACACCGCCCAACTTGTCTAGTGGTCAGCGTGCCTGATAACGGATAAGGAGGTCCTGGGTTCGAATCCCGCTTCGGGCATGGATGTACTTTCTCTCACTATCTATCCTGTCTTTCTCCTTTCCTTGTATAAATGAGGTGTGAATGCTTGCTTACCCTATAAACAGGTACCTATAACATGTGTGTAGAGCAAAGTAGTATTTTCATCTTCATGGTGCTCTGATTAATTCGAAAGATGCTCCCAATTGACTTTATTCGCATAGCATAGTGAGCTTGGCACTTGTCCAAGTGTCATAAGTAAACAACAACAACAACAAATAAAAAGGAACTTTTAAAGCTTATTACGCATGTGATCGAGGGATAAAAGTCTATAATACATACACCATAGGTAAACCTTGATTTATGGCTATTTTTTTAAGCCAAGATACGGAGAACAAGATGGTTGCTGTCACTACACAAAAGGTTAATTAAGTACCAGGGTTAACAGAATGTAATTTTTTCTACTAACAAAGGAGTCCCAGTTCTACACTGAATCCGATCGACAAAACGTGTAATATTCTAAATATCACAATTTCCAGGAAAAAAAGGCTTTAAAAACAAATATTTTTAAAATACTTATAAAATATTTTTAAAATACAGATATAAAATCTGGATTTATTTTAAACTATTCTGTGATGACATAACCATAAGACATATTTTTTAATTGTCTCTACATATTACATTTAATTTTTAACTCTTCTTATACTAAGCTATTTTTAATAAATATTTTCTTATTTCGTATATTCGTTGTTTTTAATAATCATTTTAATTTTCTAGAGAAAAGGGAAACAAAATTATAATACCTAATGCTCTAAAGCAAGGAAGAAAAAAATATTTGATAATTTAAAACCAATTACTTAGAGCAACAGGTAATTGTTAAGATTTTGTAAACTTTTACCAACCTTTACAAATAATTAAAAAATACTTGCTAGAAATCATGAATGAATTTTTTTCTTCCCCGACGACATTCAGACATTCGATTGTGAATTCCGCCTTGTTTGTTGCCGATGGAACGATGCGATTTGAAAACAGGCAGCAAATTCGTCAACAAATCGGATCTACGAAACCGTCTAAATATAATGTGACGTAGATGAAACGTTAACTGACGTCAATGCTATTTTAAATCAATGAGAGTTGAAATAAAATGGTGTAATCGCATGATTTCAACTAAAACGAAATTGAACAATTACTTTATGGTTAATAATGAATTATTTAAAACTAATTTGATTGAAATATTATAGTATTATCTAAATAAAAAGATTAATAAATTCATCTCTTTAAAAAATAAAAAATCAGTAACTTTCATTTTGTATTTTTAATGAATTAATCTTAATATGTAAATTCGTATCATAATATCTCCTAGAACACACAGGTTTTCTTTCTCATTTATTTCAAATATAACAAAGCAATACTCGATATAAAATGCCCATTTGTCGCCAACATTCTTCGTGAAATTTCCTGTCTAGCGCCAATAAATACGCCAAAGAAAGACAACTTGGGGACATCTTCCGGTAAACAAACCACTCCCTGTTTGTATTTGCTCCGATCTGCTGATGGCGGCATGGTGTAATGCAGGGTATTGAACTAATTTTCTGTCCAGTGAACCCTTGAGTAAGGTTCTAAATAAAGGAAGGGCTTCCATTTCGTCAGCCGTTTGCTCTTGGGTAAATGCGAGAATATTTATACAATAAACCATTTGGATTCCAATAAAAATAAGCCAAAACCCACCGAATAATGACTTGATGGAAGATGGTGAAAACATAATTACTTATATATTTTAGCTAAAATATATAAGAAAGAATTCTTTTATGTGTTTTGAGAACTTATATCAATGTATTTTTATGAGTAATGTAATAAATAATATTGAAAATGTTTTTTGAAAATCTTTATCTAAATTAATTTTCTTGAAAACACAATACTATATTGTAAAGATAACTTTTATTTTTAAATTTTATGATAATAAAAATGTATTATTTCTTGAGTATAATTCGACGGAGAACAAATTGATAAATGTGATTTAAACGTAAGTTATCTTTTATTAATGAAACATTCAATTTTATTGCTATTAAATTTTTCCTGGAGAATAAATTGTACTTTATTTTAAATATAAAGCTTACTGTTACTTTTGGATGCATATATTAATAGTTACAGCTTGTAAAAAATGTTAATACTTAAAAAATTTCTTAATAGCATTAAAATTTTGTTACTTTAAAATAAAATCTATACTCATTTTAAGCAAGGCTTGAAATTTTACAATTTTTCTTTAGAAACATTAATTGAAAATAATCTATATAGAAAAATCAATAATTAAAATTACTAAATATTTTTAACTGTGCAATATAACATCTGAAAAAATAATATAAATAATATATAACGAAAACGGAATATTATTTATTCTAAACTAAAATGCATATTGTCTTTGGATATATTTTTTTGTAAATCTAATTTAAGGTATATTTAATTTTGGTTTTCAGTAAGAAATTTAAAATATTAGGAATATATAATTCATTTTATTTATATATATAATACTATCCGGCCTTGATTTACATTCCTAACTTAATCATTGCACTTCGAGAAAAATCTGGATTTCAAAAACGATCATATTTATATCGAATCATTATTTTTAGAATGGTTTTTAATATCAATGTAATTTTGTTAAAAATCTTGTTTAAGATAACGAAAAGATCTCGAACATCTAAATAAACTAATACAATAAATAAAATAATACAATAAAAATCACTTTAAATTACAAAATTAATAATTATTTAATTTGAGATTCTTTTCAACCAAGCTCCAATGGATTTCTGAGCAGCAGCGTATTGAGAAAAGCGGAAACACATTCGCTACAATTGGAAAAAAAATTACTTTTTCAAAAAAATTGAAGAAAATAGTAACTATTGTTATTTAAAATAATTAATATTATTTAAATCAATTTTCCAAATACAGGAATCTCCTCTTGAAAATGGGAAAGATGATTATTTTTTTGAAGTTTTCATATCATGAGGGAAAAGGCTTTATATATATAGCCTTTTCCCTATATATATATATATATATATATATATATATATATATATATATATATATATATATATATATATATATATATATATATGTATATATATATATATGTATATATATATATATATATAATTTATATATGGAAATTCAATCAAGAAATCTGACTGGAAAAAGTAATGACAGAAATAATAATTTTCTACGATAACTATTGGGGAACAAAACTGAAAGTGGAATATTTGAATTTAAAGCCTTATAAAAGTTATCGAATTTCAGAAAAGATTTGAAAAACTTAAATCCTGACAAATGGTTTGAGATAGGATAATATGAAATGTGAAATTTAAATTTTATATATATACATTTTACATCATTCTCATATTTATTATTTTATATTTTTACACTGTTGCGTTAAATATCCAGTCATTATTTTTTTAATAATGTTCTGTCTATGAACATTATATCATTACTTTAACAATATATTTTACATTGTCAAATTTATATTGTTTTACAGCGTAAGATTTTTACACTCCACGACTTCCTGGTTGGTTAGCGTGTTCTTTATCTGAAGACAATGAGTTCGAATCAAGATCCAATCGGAAATACGTCGTACTCATAAATGGTGGCTGGGGCACTTTAAATTGAAGTAGTCGCAATGTCCTCAATAAAAAAGGATGCCTCTAGAAGTCTTTGCTTGGTCCTTGGTTGTAGATTATGAAAATACCCTTTCGAGGCTACAAAGAAAACCCTCTCAGGACCCCATATGTAAAATGCCATTATTTCTTCTCCTTATAATGCAGAAAGGGGGAATTATAGCAGTAGGATATACAATAACACAGAGTCAGATCTGTTGTGTTATTCAGGTTGTATATATAAACACCATATGAGTAGGCCGAATTTGTTAATTGGAAGACGTATACGCCTGAAAACTATCAAAAGCAAAAACTGTGAATACAAAATGTTCCGATAAATGGGAAGGTAAGCTATTCATATACTGTCCGTCATTGAAAACGCTGCAACAAGGAGTAGTTTCTAGAACGTGACAAAACTCGACAAACAGAGAGAGACAGCAACGAGCATTAAGTTAACTGCATTTCGAAATGATATGCATAGAACACAGCGAGAAGAGGGTCGGGTCAGTAGGTTGTATGACCAACATGGGTGGCGATAACAGAGTCCATGAGAGTACGGATGGCTTTCTGAGGTATTCCGGGTCAATTGTTTCCTGAAGTGCGTCTTCTAAAAGCGGTACTGGTAGAGACTACAAATGGCGTTCAATCACATACGTATTCGAATGGTGAGAGATCTCGTGAGCACGGTTGCAAGAAAAACTACGGTACACCATGTTAGGCATTTTATTTTTTTACCGGGTTTTGCAAGGGAGCTCCAGTGGCTCAGTAGCTTCACGCCGCTTCCCGTAAGCTCAGCAAAGTGAAGCATCATTTGCCGCGGACAGTGGTTGGGAGGGTGACCATCTACTATTCCTCACTGGGTTACTGGAGCTCCGTGGGTTGGGGACGTGTCCGCGTTAATCTGTGACGTCCAAAGTCCTTCCGCTGGTGTGGCGTGGATGGGGAGAGGAGGCTGCCAGCTCAGGTGTGATCTCGTTACCTAACCGTGGTTCAAAATGACGAGGCACCTTAAAAAGAGCAAAGTCGCACTTTCACTTTCGTGGTGCTCTGATCCAAACGAAAGACGCTCTCTATTGACCTAATTCCCACTGCGAAAGGCAAAAGTGAGCTTGGCTTGTCCAAGTGTCATAGGAAAATAACAACAACAAGGCATGTTGGCTAATGCGAGCAGTGTGGGGTTGGGTGATATCCAACTGATAAAAGGCACTGGGAACTTCCTTGAAATAGGGCAGTATCAGGGGCCATATCACATCATCCACGTAACGGTGGTATATCATAGTGCAATCAATACGAACTAGAGGTGACCTGGTATCGTACGCAATGGCACACCAAACCATGATGCATCGTTGTCTAATGTTCAACGATTACTACTGGACTAGACCTGTCTCTATCCACATCGACGTCACACTCGTACGTGGCAACTATCACTAACGAAACAGAAACGTGACTCAGTTGAGAAGATGATATTGTGTCACTCCGTTGTCCACATCACTCTAATCCGGCACCATTCCAGTTATTGCCGTGATGTCAATGACAAACTTCTTAACGGATACCATGAGCCATATCAGTAGCAACAAATCAACGGCAAATGGTTCTGGTATATACAGGAGCATTCAGGGTGTCTTGCACATGCTACAGAACTTCGATAGAAGTGCTCTTTAGGGCCACTGTTGCCTTCCAGGGAGACAAGACACATTCCATTTTTGACTGGAGAAGACAGAAAAAGGGAACCAAATTTGGCTATCAAATTTCCTAAGAATAACCCTCACTTCTTATATGCCATAACACTCTTAATCCCCATTTGAAAAGGACAATTCTTGTTACTACAGCAACCGCCACAAACCATACAACTTTGCGGTAGTTATTCTTGCAGTAAACAGAGAGTAGTTTAAGGTATGAACCCATTCTTAATGGCTCTGTAACTGAAAGCAATTATTGTTTGTGATCCGAAAAACTCATTTATTTTTGCCCTTCATATGGGTTTATTTGTCTCTCCGCAATCACATTTTGAACCATGGGTAGACAAATTGCAAAGAGATTTTGAACGTCTGCAAACAGTAGCATTCGGAGATCTGAATTGAACCCATAAGCAGTTGAAATGGACATTAGAGCACCAATAAGATAAATAAGTAAATATCATTGGTGACTTAATAGAGCAGAGATAATTTTCTAGTAGGGTAGGATAAACAATTTAAGAAATGCCCAATGGATATACAAATAAATGTCTTCATTTAGTATTAAATTACATTCATCGTCTAATTATTCATTATATTATATAAAATATAATTTAGGAGAAAAATGACTTTTTGTGTAATGCGGCCTTAAGATTCGGGTGACTCCTGATTCTCACTTAGATTGATTTCAAAATTCCCGTATATCTCAAGAAATGCCCAAAGGATATCCAAATAAATGGTTTCATTTATTAGTAAATAACATTCCTAGAATAACTATGGTATTCATTTTATTATACAAAATATAATTTAGGAGGAAAATGAGTTTTTGTGTATTGCATCCATATGGCGCGAGTGACTTCTGATTCTCGCTTAGATTGATTTGGAAATTCCCGTATATCTCAAGAAATACCCACTGGATACACGAATAAATGGTTTCATTTAGCAGTAAATTACATTCCTAGAATAACTTTGGTATTCATTTTATTGTATAAAACATAATTTAGGAGGAAAATGAGACTTGTGTATTGCACCACTATGGCGCGAGTGACTTCTGCATCTCACTAAGATTGATTTCAAAATTCCTGTATATCTCAAGAAATGCCCAAAGGAAATCCAAATAAATGGTTTCATTTAGTAGTAAATAACATTCCTAGAATAACTATGGTATTCATTTTATTATATAAAATATAATTTAGGAGGAAAAGCAGTTTTTGTGTATTGCACCCCTAAGGCGCGGATGACTTCTGATTCTCGCTTAGATCGATTTCAAAATTCCCGTATATCTCAAGAAATGCCCATAGGGTATCCAAATAAATGGTTTCATTTAGTAGTAACAAACATTCCTAGAATAACTATGGTATTCATTTTATTATATAAAATATTATTTAGGAGGAAAATGAGTTTTTGTGTATTGCATCCATATTACGCGAGTGACTTCTGAATCTCGCTAAGATTGATTTCAAAATTCCCGTATATCTCAAGAAATGCCCATAGGGTATCCAAATAAATGGTTTCATTTAGTAGTAAATAACATTCCTAGAATAACTATGGTATTCATTTTATTATATAAAATATTATTTAGGAGGAAAATGAGTTTTTGTGTATTGCATCCATATGGCACAAGTGACTTCTGAATCTCGCTAAGATTGATTTCAAAATTCCCGTATATCTCAAGAAATGCCCATAGTGTATCCAAAAAAATGGTTTCATTTAGTAGTAAATAACATTCCTAAAATAACTATGGCATTTATTTTATTATATAAAATATAATTTAGGAGGAAAATGAGTTTTTGTGTATTTCATCCATATGGCGCGAGTGACTTCTGAATCTCGCTAAGATTGATTTCAAAATTCCCGTATATCTCAAGAAATGCCCAATGGATATACAAATAAATAGTTTCATTTAGTAGTAAATTACATTCCTAGAATAACTATGGTATTCCTTTTATTGTATAAAACATAATTTAGGAGGAAAATGAGTTTTTGTGTATTGCATCCATATGGCGCGAGTGACTTCTGAATCTCGCTAAGATTGATTTCAAAATTCCCGTATATCTCAAGAAATGCCCAATGGATATACAAATAAATAGTTTCATTTAGTAGTAAATAACATTCCTAGAATAACTATGGTATTCATTTTATTATATAAAGATAATTTAGGAGGAAAATGAGTTTTTGTGTGATGCGGCCTTATGATGCGGGTGACTCCTGTTTCACTTAGATTGATTTCAAAATTCCCATATTTCTCAAGAAATGCCCAAGGATATCCAAATAAATGGCTTCATTTAGTAATAAATTACATTCCTAGAATAACTATGGTATTCATTTTATTATATAAAGTATAATTTACTTGGAATATGAATTTTTTTGTATTGCATCCATATGGCACGAGTGACTTCTGAATCTCGCTAAGATTGATTTCAAAATTCCCGTATATCTCAAGAAATGCCCAAAGGAAATCCAAATAAATAGTTTCATTTAGTAGTAAATAACATTCCTAGAATAACTATGGCATTCATTTTATTATATAAAATATTATTTAGGAGGAAAATGAGTTTTTGTGTATTGCATCCATATGGCGCGAGTGACTTCTGAATCACGCTAAGATTGATTTCAAAATTCCCGTATATCTCAAGAAATGCCCATAGGGTATCCAAATAAATTGTTTCATTTAGTAGAAAATAACATTCCTAGAATAACTATGGTATTCATTTCATTATATAAATATTCTAGGCGCGAGTGACTTCTGAATCTCGCTAATATTGATTTTAAAATTCCCGTATATCTCAAGAAATGCCCATAGGGTATCCAAATAAATGGTGTCATTTAGTAGTAAATAACATTTCTAGAATGACTATGGTATTCAATTTATTATATAAAATATTATTTAGGAGGAAAATGAGTTTTTGTGTATTGCATCCATATGGCACGAGAGACTTCTGAAACTTTCTAAGATTGATTTCAAAATTCCCGTATATCTCAAGAAATGCCCATAGGGTATCCAAATAAATGGTTTCATTTAGTAGTAACAAACATTCCTAGAATAACTATGGTATTCTTTTTATTGTATAATACATAATTTAGGAGGAAAATGAGTCTTGTGTATTGCACCACTATGGCGCGAGTGACTTCTGAATCTCACTAAGATTGATTTCAAAATTCCTGTATATCTCAAGAAATGCCCAAAGGAAATCCAAAGAAATGGTTTCATTTAGTAGTAAATAACATTCCTAGAATAACTATGGTATTCATTTTATTATATAAAATATTATTTAGGAGGAAAATGAGTTTTTGTGTATTGCATCCATATGGCGCAATTGACTTCTGAAACTCGCTAAGATTGATTTCAAAATTCCAGTATATCAAAAGAAATGCCCATAGGGTATCCAAACAAATGATTTTATTTAGTAGTAAATAACATTCCTAAAATAACTATGGTATTCATTTTATTATACAAAATATAATTTAGGAGGAAAGTGAGTTTTTGTGTATTGCATCCATATGGCGCCAGTGACTTCTGAAACTCGCTAAGATTGATTTCAAAATTCCCGTATATCTCAAGAAATGCCCATAGGGTATCCAAATAAATGGTTTCATTTAGTAGTAAATAACATTTCTAGAATGACTATGGTATTCATTTTATTATATAAAATATTATTTAGGAGGAAAATGAGTTTTTGTGTATTGCATCCATATGGCGCAATTGACTTCTGAAACTCGCTAAGATTGATTTCAAAATTCCAGTATATCAAAAGAAATGCCCATAGGGTATCCAAACAAATGATTTTATTTAGTAGTAAATAACATTCCTAAAATAACTATGGTATTCATTTTATTATACAAAATATAATTTAGGAGGAAAGTGAGTTTTTGTGTATTGCATCCATATGGCGCCAGTGACTTCTGAAACTCGCTAAGATTGATTTCAAAATTCCCGTATATCTCAAGAAATGCCCATAGGGTATCCAAATAAATGGTTTCATATAGTAGTAACAAACATTTCTAGAATAACTATGGTATACATTTTATTATATAAAATATTATTTAGGAGGAAAATGAGTTTTTGTGTATTGCGTCCATATTACGCGAGTGACTTCTGAATCTCGCAAAGATTTATTTCAAAATTCCCGTATATCTCAAGAAATGCCTATAGGGTATCCAAATAAATGGTTTCATTTGGTGGTAAATAACATTCCTAGAATGACTATGGTATTCATTTTATTATATAAAATATTATTTAGCAGGAAAAGGAGTTTTTGTGTATTGCATCCATATGGCGCGAGTGACTTCTGAAACTCGCTAAGATTGATTTCAAAATTCTCGTATATCACAAGAAATGCCCATAGGGTATCCAAATAAATGATTTCATTTAGTAGTAAATAACATTCCTAAAATAACTATGGTATTCATTTGATTATACAAAATATAATTTAGGAGGAAAGTGAGTTTTTGTGTATTGCATCCATATGGCGCCAGTGACTTCTGAAACTCGCTAAGATTGATTTCAAAATTCCCGTATATCTCAAGAAATGCCCATAGGGTATCCAAATAAATGGTTTCATTTAGTAGTAAATAACATTCCTAGAATAACTATGGTATTCATTTTATTATATAAAATATTATTTAGGAGGAAAATGAGTTTTTGTGTATTGCATCCATATTACGCGAGTAACTTCTGAATCTCGCTAAGATTGATTTCAAAATTCCCGTATATCTCAAGAAATGCCCATAGGGTATCCAAATAAATGGTTTCATTTAGTAGTAAATAACATTTCTAGAATGACTATGGTATTCAT
Source organism: Latrodectus hesperus (assembly GCA_037975125.1). Lineage (NCBI taxonomy): Eukaryota > Metazoa > Arthropoda > Arachnida > Araneae > Theridiidae > Latrodectus > Latrodectus hesperus. The sequence goes on along the minus strand of JAJQOW010001310.1, from coordinate 11,182 downwards.
TTTATTATATAAAATATTATTTAGGAGGAAAATGAGTTTTTGTGTATTGCATCCATATGGCACGAGTGACTTCTGAATCTCGCTAAGATTGATTTTCAAATTCCCGTATATCTCAAGAAATGCCTATAGGGTATGCAACAAAATGGTTTCATTTAGTAGCAAATAACATTCCTAGAATAACTATGGCATTCATTTTATTACATAAAATATTATTTAGGAGGAAAATGAGTTTTTGTGTATTGCATCCATATGGCGCGAGTGACTTCTGAATCTCGCTAAGATTGATTTCAAAATTCCCGTATATCTCAAGAAATGCCTATAGGGTAAGCAAATAAATGGTTTCATTTAGTAGCAAATAACATTCCTAGAATAACTATGGCATTCATTTTATTATATAAAATATTATTTAGGAGGAAAATGAGTTTTTGTGTATTGCATCCATATGGCGCGAGTGACTTCTGAATCTCGCTAAGATTGATTTCAAAATTCCCGTATATCTCAAGAAATGCCCATAGGGTATCCAAATAAATGGTTTCATTTAGTAGTAAATAAAATTCCTAGAATAACTATGGTATTCATTTTATTATATAAAATATTATTTAGCAGGAAAATGAGTTTTTGTGTATTGCATCCATATGGCGCGAGTGACTTCTGAATCTCGCTAAGATTGATTTCAAAATTCCCGTATATCTCAAGAAATGCCTATAGGGTATGCAAAAAAATGGTTTCATTTAGTAGCAAATAACATTCCTATTATAACTATGGCATTCATTTTATTATATAAAATATTATTTAGGAGGAAAATGAGTTTTTGTGTATTGCATCCATATGGCACAAGTGACTTCTGAAACTTTCTAAGATTGATTTCAAAATTCCCGTATATCTCAAGAAATGCCCATAGGGTATCCAAATAAATGGTTTCATTTAGTAGTAACAAACATTCCTAGAATAACTATGGTATTCCTTTTATTGTATAAAACATAATTTAGGAGGAAAATGAGTCTTGTGTATTGCACCACTATGGCGCGAGTGACTTCTGAATCTCACTAAGATTGATTTCAAAATTCCTGTATATCTCAAGAAATGCCCAAAGGAAATCCAAATAAATGGTTTCATTTAGTAGTAAATAACATTCCTAGAATAACTATGGTATTCATTTTATTATATAAAATATAATTTAGGAGGAAAAGCAGTTTTTGTGTATTGCACCACTAAGGCACGGATGACTTCTGATTCTCGCTAAGATTGATTTCAAAATTCCCGTATATCTCAAGAAATGCCCATAGGGTATCCAAATAAATGGTTTCATTTAGTAGTAAATAACATTCCTAGAATAACTATGGTATTCATTTTATTATATAAAATATTATTTAGGAGGAAAATGAGTTTTTGTGTATTGCATCCATATGGCGCGAGTGACTTCTGAATCTCGCTAAGATTGATTTCAAAATTCCCGTATATCTCATGAAATGCCCATAGTGTATCCAAATAAATGGTTTCATTTAGTAAATAACATTCCTAGAATATGTATGGTATTCATTTTATTATATAAAATATAATTTAGGAGGAAAATGAGTTTTTGTGTATTGCATCCATATGGCGCGAGTGACTTCTGAATCTCGCTAAGATTGATTTCAAAATTCCCGTATATCTCAAGAAATGCCCATAGGGTATCCAAATAAATGGTTTCATTTAGTAGTAAATAACATTCCTAGAATAACTATGGTATTCATTTTATTATATAGAATATTATTTAGGAGGAAAATGAGTTTTTGTGTATTGCATCCATATGGCGCGAGTGACTTCCGAATCTCGCTAAGATTGATTTCAAAATTCCCGTATATCTCAAGAAATGCCCATAGGGTATCCAAATAAATGGTTTCATTTAGTAGTAAATAACATTCCTAGAATAACTATGGTATTCATTTTATTATATAAAATATTATTTAGGAGGAAAATGAGTTTTTGTGTATTGCATCCATATTGCGCGAGTGACTTCTGAATCTCGCTAAGATTGATTTCAAAATTCCCGTATATCTCAACAAATGCCCATAGGGTATGCAAATAAATGGTTTCATTTAGTAGTAAAAAACATTCCTAGAATAACTATGGTAATCATTTTATTACATAAAATATTATTTAGGAGAAAAATGAGTTTTTGTGTATTGCATCCATATGGCGCAAGTGACTTCTGAATCTCGCTAAGATTGATTTCAAAATTCCCGTATATCTCAAGAAATGCCTATAGGGTATGCAAAAAAATGGTTTCATTTAGTAGCAAATAACATTCCTAGAATAACTATGGCATTCATTTTATTATATAAAATATTATTTAGGAGGAAAATGAGTTTTTGTGTATTGCATCCATATGGCGCGGAGTGACTTCTGAATCTCGCTAAGATTGATTTCAAAATTCCCGTATATCTCAAGAAATGCCCATAGGGTATCCAAATAAATGGTTTCATTTAGTAGTAAATAACATTCCTAGAATAACTATGGTATTCATTTTATTATATAAAATATTATTTAGGAGGAAAATGAGTTTTTGTGTATTGCATCCATATGGAACAAGTGACTTCTGAATCTCGCTAAGATTGATTTCAAAATTCTAGTATATCTCAAGAAATGCCCATAGTGTATCCAAAAAAATGGTTTCATTTAGTAGTATATAACATTCCTAAAATAACTATGGCATTTATTTTATTATATAAAATATTATTTAGGAGGAAAATGAGTTTTTATGTATTGCATCCATATGGCGCGAGTGACTTCTGAATCTCGCTAAGATTGATTTCAAAATTCCCGTATATCTCAAGAAATGCCCATAGGGTATCCAAATAAATGATTTCATTTAGTAGTAAATAACATTCCTAGAATAACTATGGTATTCATTTTATTATATAAAATATTATTTAGGAGGAAAATGAGTTTTTGTGTATTGCATCCATATGGCGCGAGTGACTTCTGAATCTCGCTAAGATTGATTTCAAAATTCCCGTATATCTCAAGAAATGCCCATAGGGTATCCAAATAAATGGTTTCATTTAGTAGTAAATAACATTCCTAAAATAACTATGGTATTCATTTTATTATATAAAATATTATTTAGGAGAAAAATGAGTTTTTGTGTATTGCATCCATATGGCGCAAGTGACTTCTGAAACTCGCTAAGATTGATTTCAAAATTCCCGTATATCTCAAGAAATGCCCATAGGGTATCCAAATAAATGGTTTCATTTAGTAGTAACATAACATTCCTAGAATAACTATGGTATTCATTTTATTGTATAAAACATAATTTAGGAGGAAAATGAGTCTTGTGTATTGCATCCACTATGGCGCGAGTGACTTCTGAATCTCACTAAGATTGATTTCAAAATTCCCGTATATCTCAAGAAATGCCCATAGGGTATCCAAATAAATGGTTTCATTTAGTAGTAAATAACATTCCTAGAATAACTATGGTATTCATTTTATTATATAAAATATTATTTAGGAGGAAAATGAGTTTTTGTGTATTGCATCCATATGGCGCGAGTGACTTCTGAATCTCGCTAAGATTGATTTCAAAATTCCCGTATATCTCAAGAAATGCCCATAGGGTATCCAAATAAATGGTTTCATTTAGTAGTAAATAACATTTCTAGAATGACTAATGGTATTCATTTTATTATATAAAATATTATTTAGGAGGAAAATGAGTTTTTGTGTATTGCATCCATATGGCACGAGTGTCTTCTGAATCTCGCTAAGATTGATTTCAAAATTCCCGTATATCTCAAGAAATGCCTATATGGTATGCAAAAAAATGGTTTCATTTAGTAGCAAATAACATTCCTAGAATAACTATGGCATTCATTTTATTATATAAAATATTATTTAGGAGGAAAATGAGTTTTTGTGTATTGCATCCATATGGCGCGAGTGACTTCTGAATCTCGCTAAGATTGATTTCAAAATTCCCGTATATCTCAAGAAATGCCCATAGGGTATCCAAATAAATGGTTTCATTTAGTAGTAAATAACATTCCTAGAATAACTATGGTATTCATTTTATTATATAAAATATTATTTAGGAGGAAAATGAGTTTTTGTGTATTGCATCCATATGGCGCGAGTGACTTCTGAATCTCGCTAAGATTGATTTCAAAATTCCCGTATATCTCAAGAAATGCCTATAGGGTATGCAAACAAATGGTTTCATTTAGTAGCAAATAACATTCCTAGAATAACTATGGCATTCATTTTATTATATAAAATATTATTTAGGAGGAAAATGAGTTTTTGTGTATTGCATCCATATGGCGCGAGTGACTTCTGAATCACGCTAAGATTGATTTCAAAATTCCCGTATATCTCAAGAAATGCCCATAGGGTATCCAAATAAATGGTTTCATTTAGTAGGAAATAACATTCCTAGAGTAACTATAGTATTCATTTTATTATATAAAATATTATTTAGAAGGAAAATGAGTTTTTGTGTATTGCATCCATATGGCGCGAGTGACTTCTGAATCTCGCTAAGATTGATATCAAAATTCCCGTATATCTCAAGAAATGCCCATAGGGTATCCAAATAAATGGTTTCATTTAGTAGTAACAAACATTCCTAGAATAACTATGGTATTCATTTTATTATATAAAATATAATTTATGAGGAAAATGAGTTTTTGTGTATTGCATCCATATGGCGCGAGTGACTTCTGAATCTCGCTAAGATTGATTTCAAAATTCCCTTATATCTCAAGAAATGCCCATTGGGTATCCAAATAAATGGTTTCATTTGGTAGTAAATAACATTCCTAGAATAACTATGGTATTCATTTTATTATATAAAATATTATTTAGGAGAAAAATGAGTTTTTGTGTATTGCATCCATATGGCACGAGTGACTTCTGAATCTCGCTAAGATTGATTTCAAAATTCCCGTATATCTCAAGAAATGCCCATAGGGTATCCAAATACATGGTTTCATTTAGTAGTAACAAACATTCCTAGAATAACTATGGTATTCCTTTTATTGTATAAAACATTATTTAGGAGGAAAATGAGTCTTGTGTATTGCACCACTATGGCGCGAGTGACTTCTCAATCTCACTAAGATTGATTTCAAAATTCCCGTATATCTCAAGAAATGCCTATAGGGTATGCAAAAAAATGGTTTCATTTAGTAGCAAATAACATTCCTAGAATAACTATGGTATTCATTTTATTATATAAAATATTATTTAGGAGGAAAATGAGTTTTTGTGTATTGCATCCATATGGCGCGAGTGACTTCTGAATCTCGCTAAGATTGATTTCAAAATTCCCGTATATCTCAAGAAATGCCCATAGGGTATCCAAATAAATGGTTTCATTTAGTAGTAAATAACATTCCTAGAATAACTATGGTATTCATTTTATTATATAAAATATTATTTAGGAGGAAAATGAGTTTTTGTGTATTGCATCCATATGGCGCGAGTGACTTCTGAATCTCGCTAAGATTGATTTCAAAATTCCCGTATATCTCAAGAAATGCCTATAGGGTATGCAAAAAAATGGTTTCATTTAGTAGCAAATAACATTCCTAGAATAACTATGGCATTCATTTTATTATATAAAATATTATTTAGGAGGAAAATGAGTTTTTGTGTATTCCATCCATATGGCGCGAGTGACTTCTGAATCACGCTAAGATTGATTTCAAAATTCCCGTATATCTCAAGAAATGCCTATAGGGTATCCAAACAAATGGTTTCATTTAGTAGGAAATAACATTCCTAGAGTAACTATAGTATTGATTTTATTATATAAAATATTATTTAGAAGGAAAATGAGTTTTTGTGTATTGCATCCATATGGCGCGAGTGACTTCTGAATCTCGCTAAGATTGATATCAAAATTCCCGTATATCTCAAGAAATGCCCATAGGGTATGCAAAAAAATGGTTTCATTTAGTAGCAAATAACATTCCTATTATAACTATGGCATTCATTTTATTATATAAAATATTATTTAGGAGAAAAATGAGTTTTTGTGTATTGCATCCATATGGCGCAAGTGACTTCTGAAACTCGCTAAGATTGATTTCAAAATTCCCGTATATCTCAAGAAATGCCCATAGGGTATCCAAATAAATGGTTTCATTTAGTAGTAACATAACATTCCTAGAATAACTATGGTATTCATTTTATTATATAGAATATTATTTAGGAGGAAAATGAGTTTTTGTGTATTACATCCATATGGCGCGAGTGTCTTCTGAATCTCGCTAAGATTGATTTCAAAATTCCCGTATATCTCAGGAAATGCCCATAGGGTATCAAAATAAATGGTTTCATTTAGTAGTAAATAACATTCCTAGAATAACTTTGGTATTCATTTTATTATATAAAATATTATTTAGGAGGAAAATGAGTTTTTGTGTATTGCATCCATATGGCGCGAGTGACTTCTGAATCTCGCTAAGATTGATTTCAAAATTCCCGTATATCTCAAGAAATGCCCATAGGGTTTCCAAATAAATGGTTTCATTTAGTAGTAAATAACATTTCTAGAATGACTAATGGTATTCATTTTATTATATAAAATATTATTTAGGAGGAAAATGAGTTTTTGTGTATTGCATCCATATGGCACGAGTGTCTTCTGAATCTCGCTAAGATTGATTTCAAAATTCCCGTATATCTCAAGAAATGCCTATATGGTATGCAAAAAAATGGTTTCATTTAGTAGCAAATAACATTCCTAGAATAACTATGGCATTCATTTTATTATATAAAATATTATTTAGGAGGAAAATGAGTTTTTGTGTATTGCATCCATATGGCGCGAGTGACTTCTGAATCACGCTAAGATTGATTTCAAAATTCCCGTATATCTCAAGAAATGCCCATAGGGTATCCAAATAAATGGTTTCATTTAGTAGTAAATAACATTCCTAGAATAACTATGGTATTCATTTTATTATATAAAATATTATTTAGGAGGAAAATGAGTTTTTGTGTATTGCATCCATATGGCGCGAGTGACTTCTGAATCTCGCTAAGATTGATTTCAAAATTCCCGTATATCTCAAGAAATGCCTATAGGGTATGCAAAAAAATGGTTTCATTTAGTAGCAAATAACATTCCTAGAATAACTATGGCATTCATTTTATTATATAAAATATTATTTAGGAGGAAAATGAGTTTTTGTGTATTGCATCCATATGGCGCGAGTGACTTCTGAATCTCGCTAAGATTGATTTCAAAATTCCCGTATATCTCAAGAAATGCCCATAGGGTATCCAAATAAATGGTTTCATTTAGTAGGAAATAACATTCCTAGAGTAACTATAGTATTCATTTTATTATATAAAATATTATTTAGGAGGAAAATGAGTTTTTGTGTATTGCATCCATATGGCGCGAGTGACTTCTGAATCTCGCTAAGATTGATTTCAAAATTCCCGTATATCTCAAGAAATGCCCATAGGGTATCCAAATAAATGGTTTCATTTAGTAGTAACAAACATTCCTAGAATAACTATGGTATTCATTTTATTATATAAAATATAATTTATGAGGAAAATGAGTTTTTGTGTATTGCATCCATATGGCGCGAGTGACTTCTGAATCTCGCTAAGATTGATTTCAAAATTCCCTTATATCTCAAGAAATGCCCATTGGGTATCCAAATAAATGGTTTCATTTGGTAGTAAATAACATTCCTAGAATAACTATGGTATTCATTTTATTATATAAAATATTATTTAGGAGAAAAATGAGTTTTTGTGTATTGCATCCATATGGCACGAGTGACTTCTGAATCTCGCTAAGATTGATTTCAAAATTCCCGTATATCTCAAGAAATGCCCATGAGGTATACTCGAATAAATGGTTTCATTTCGTAGTGCATTATCATATTCCTGGAAATGACTATGGGCATTATTTATTAATATATAAAATACTGTACTGCCAGGAGGAGAAATGAGTTTTTATGTAGTATTTGCCATGTCCATAGCGTGGCCTGAGTGACTTCCGAGATCTGTCGAAGTTGATTTCAAAATTCCCGTATATCTCAAGAAATGCTATAAATTTATGCAAAAAAAATGGTTTTCATTTAGTAGCAAACTAACATGTCCTCAAGATAACTAACATTATTCGAAGCACCCATATATTATAAAATATTCTTCAGGAGAGTATGACGTTTTGTATTTACGCATCCATATGGCGCGAGTGACTTCTATGGATCACGCCAGATTGATTTCAAAATTCCCGTATATCTCAAGAAGTGCCTGCAGGTGTATCCAACAATCTGGTTTCATTTCGGCGGAAATAACAATCCTAGAGTAACTATAGTGTTATAGTTTTACTTCACCACATAAAATATTATTTACGAAGAAAAACAGTTTTATTCATTTTACATCCACCCTTTGTTGCGGTAAACTACCGGAATCTCGCTAAGATTACGATATCAAATTCCCGTATATCTCAAAAGAAGTATACCATAGGGTAGTCAAGTAGTAAATGGTTTGCATTTAGTAGTAGCAAAGCATTATAGAATATTACTGATATGCTTTTATTATAAAATCTGTTTATATGAGCATCCCAGTTTTATTGCCATTCCATATGTTTGATAACTGATCTAACAAAGTTGGTTCGCATTCACTACTGCCTTCTCTCTCAAATGCCATTGGGTATCAAATAAATGGTTTCGTGGCAGGTAAATAACATTCCTGAAATAACTGGGTATTCATTTTATTATTATAGTATTATTTTGCGGAGAAAAATGAGTTTTAATTTTCATCCACTGGCACGAGTGACTTCGATCATATAAGGTCGTTTTCAAAAATTCCCGTCTCTCAAAAAAATGCTATGGGTATATCAAATATGGTTTCCAATTGTCATGTAGCATTCTGAATAACTAACATGGTGTTACCATTCATAAAACCCTTCTTTCTAATGTTGCGGAAAACGGTCTTGTATCTTGTTTTACCACTATGGCGCGATGACTTCTCGTCTATACACTAAAGTTAGTTCAATTTACCTCTCTAGAAGAAAAATACTATAGGGTATGCAAAAAAAATATGGGTTTAATTTAAATAATACAATAACATTCCTATTATATTATATGTTATTTGTATTCTGCAAATGTTGTTTTAGGGAGAAAAATGGTTTTAGTATGTTGCATCCTGTAACTCAGTAGCTTCTAGAACTTTTAAATTAGTTTTAAAATTCACATACATATCTTCAAAGTACCATAGGGTATCATCAATGGTTTCATTTGTTGTTGCTTAACATTCCTGAAATTAATATGTATTCATTTTGTTACATAAAAATATGCTTTATTCTTACAAGGAAAATAGAGTTTATTTGTATTACTATCAAATATGCGATTGACTTGAAAGCTTTCTATTAAGATTGATAGTTTTAAAATTTCTCACCTCATCACAAGAAAATACTATGAATTGCTCAAATAATGAATTTCATTTTCGTAGTAACCAGCATTCCTAAATATTATGATGATGTTCATTTCTTATACAAAAATATCCTCATTTGGAAAATTGGGTTTTGCGTCTTTGGCACATCCATATATAAGCGCCTAATTATTTACAAACTCCTTTCTGCAAAGATTATTCAAATTACATTACCATCTCTAGAAGAAGCGTCTTACAGGAATTTGTATCCAAATAAATGGTTTCATTTAGTAGTAACATAACATTCCTAGAATGACTATGGTATTCATTTTATTATATAAAATATTATTTAGGAGGAAAATGAGTTTTTGTGTATTGCATCCATATGGCGCGAGTGACTTCTGAATCTCGCTAAGATTGATTTCAAAATTCCCGTATATCTCAAGAAATGCCTATAGGGTATGCAAAAAAATGGTTTCATTTAGTAGCAAATAACATTCCTAGAATAACTATGGCATTCATTTTATTATATAAAATATTATTTAGGAGGAAAATGAGTTTTTGTGTATTGCATCCATATGGCGCGAGTGACTTCTGAATCACGCTAAGATTGATTTCAAAATTCCCGTATATCTCAAGAAATGCCCATAGGGTATCCAAATAAATGGTTTCATTTAGTAGTAAATAACATTCCTAGAATAACTATGGTATTCATTTTATTATATAAAATATTATTTAGGAGGAAAATGAGTTTTTGTGTATTGCATCCATATGGCGCGAGTGACTTCTGAATCTCGCTAAGATTGATTTCAAAATTCCCGTATATCTCAAGAAATGCCCATAGGGTATCCAAAAAAATGGTTTCATTTAGTAGCAAATAACATTCCTAGAATAACTATGGTATTCATTTTATTATATAAAATATTATTTAGGAGGAAAATGAGTTTTTGTGTATTGCATCCATATGGCGCGAGTGACTTCTGAATCTCGCTAAGATTGATTTCAAAATTCCCGTATATCTCAAGAAATGCCCATAGGGTATCCAAATAAATGGTTTCATTTAGTAGTAACATAACATTCCTAGAATAACTATGGTATTCATTTTATTATATAAAATATTATTTAGGAGGAAAATGAGTTTTTGTGTATTGCATCCATATGGCGCGAGTGACTTCTGAATCTCGCTAAGATTGATTTCAAAATTCCCGTATATCTCAAGAAATGCCCATAGGGTATCCAAATAAATGGTTTCATTTAGTAGTAAATAACATTCCTAGAATAACTATGGTATTCATTTTATTATATAAAATATTATTTAGGAGGAAAATGAGTTTTTGTGTATTGCATCCATATGGCGCGAGTGACTTCTGAATCTCGCTAAGATTGATTTCAAAATTCCCGTATATCTCAAGAAATGCCCATAGGGTATCCAAATAAATGGTTTCATTTAGTAGTAAATAACATTTCTAGAATGACTAAATGTATGTAGCATTTTATTATATAAAATGTTATTTTAGGAGGGAAAGTAGGGTTTATTGTGTATTGCATCCATATGGCACGAGTGTCTTCTGAGGTCCCGCTGAGATTGATTTCAAAATTCCCACGTATAATCTACAAGGAATGCCTATATGGTATATATGCTAAAAAGTATTCCTGGTTTTCATTTATTGCAGCAACAGAAATAACGATGCGTCCTAGAATAACGCTATGGCGTTCATTTTTGACTATATACCGGAAATATTACTTTGGGAAAGATGAGTATGAGTTTTGTGTATTGCATCCATATGGCGCGAGT
>JAJQOW010001309.1:0-54734 GCA_037975125.1 Latrodectus hesperus | reverse complement strand
CATGAGCCTCGCCACTTCAGGATACACAGTCCATCTCTGATTTCCCTAGAAGCTCAGCTGTGGCTCTCTTCTGCCTCACTACGAGCCATGACAGTCTTCCACGCAAATTTGCATAGGTTTGGATTTTGTGACTCTCTTTCAGGTAATCTGTCCAGGCATCAAATATTTGATGCTTCTCATCTCGACTCGTGCTCCGCACTTGTGTTTTTTTAACTGTAGAATTCAGAAATATTGGCACCAACCTGTCTAGTGCTCAGCGTGCCTGACTGCGGATAAGGAGCTCCTGGATTCGAATCCCGGTTCGGGCATGGATGTACTTTCTCTCTCCATCTATCCTGTCTTTGTCCTTTCCTTGTATGAATGAGGTGTGAATGGTTGCCTGCCCTATAAACGGGTCCCTATGGCATGTGTGTAGAGAAAAATCGTGCTTTCACCTTCATGGTGCTCTAATTAAAAACGAAAGACGCTCCCAATTGACTTAATTCGCATAGCATAGCGAACTTGGCTTGCCCAAAGTGTCATTAGTAGTAAATAACCACAACAACCTTTAAATTAATGGGTTTGGAATACTCTCCCATCACCAAGTACCTCGTAATTTAGAACCTCAGTCATCTAATAAGGTCACAACAGAGTTGGCACCCTCCTCACCACACCAGCAGATGGGAATCCCACGATAGTGGGCAAAAACACAATCTCGTTAACTACAGGTTCCACAGGTACAATACAAGTCTTGTATGTCAGAATCCATATTTTGCATCAATGTCCAAGAAATTACTAATTGTATCTTTTGAATCCTTCTAAAATGTATCCTGATAACACGATTTACGATTATAAACTTTATCATTTACATTACCTAGTAAGAAAAAAGGGATCAACTGAATTTCTCTTATGTATAACTCTTTAGAAATTTTAAATGATAAACAATTCCTATTTCTCTGTCCTACATAAATACCACATCATAATCTTCCTCCAAAATTTAACCTTATTGATAGGAAAATAGACTTTTTGTACCCTTTCTAAGTACAAATATAATTTTCAGACACACTCTTTGTATAAAATTAAATCAACAAAATCATTTTCTAAACATAAATGTAAACTTTAGAAGCTAACTTTTCAGCGATAGAAAATTGACTTCTATTTATTTTCTCACCTCTGCTAAAATCTTCCCTTATTTAACATTTCGATTAATCACCCATTCCCAAAAAATAAATCTTTTTTCAAGTTAAGCGCCTATTTAATATGGAAATTTTCAATTAGAAGAGACTAATCAATAAAATTTTCCACAATCTTTGGAGTGTGTCACATTTTTCTTGCCTTCAAGAAAAAAAAATGGATTTCTTACTTTTCTTTATATGCTTAACACTTTTCATTCTTCGCTAACTTCAAAATGAGTTTTAAGAAACACGGTTTTGAGCTTAAAGCTTTCTCGCATAAAAGCTCCTGGCTGATTAAAATATATTCTCCTCTTTTTCCAGGAGAACTTTGGTTGCGCTGAAAAAGCAAATCTTAGATTCAAAAGCTCTAAAAGCATCGATATATGAGCGCCATAATACTTTTCTTCGAATTCTAAATTAATGTAATATTTGTTACTTATTAAAAAGACATAATCAGGAGATGAAACATAACTTTTATTATTTACAACTACTGCAGTCAGATTACGGATTCCATAAGCTATCTATTTTTTTTATTTATAACATTACATATATTCAGACTTATATGCTTGATTCTTGAGATCCGCTTGTAAGTCTTCGTCGATAATAGGACAAATAGCACAATGACAGATGTACAACCACAGAAGAATAACGAAGAAAACACCCAGGGCCACGGTGGGAATCGAACCCACACTCCTACACTCTCAAGCGATTAGCCGAGTGATGCTTTGACCACTCAGCCACGGAGCGCCCATAAGCTATCTAATGAACTTACATATCAAACAACTCTCTGACAAGGTTGCCAGATACAGCTTAAATAATGCAATATTTATAAATCGATTACATCGCAAAACTACGGTGCCCCAAGTCCTTCCGCTGGTTTGATAAGAATATGGAGAAGGTGCCAGCTCAGGTGTGGCCTTGTCCCTTGACTGTGGTTCAAGATTATGAGACATTTGTTAATAAACTAATATTCTAAGCCCGTTAACCTTAAGGTACAATCAGGGACTCCTGAAGTTCATACTCACAACTATGTATGAAGTGCCTGAAGTTCATACTTCAGAAGAAATAATTTCCTGAAGTTCATACTCATAACTATGTATGAAGTTCCAGAAGTTCATACTTCAGAAGAAATAATTTCCTGAAGTTCATACTCACAATTATGTATGAACTTCAGGAAATTTTTTTAAGCGGTTGGCCGACCTTGACCTATGTGATAGCTTTCAGAGTATTAACTTTATATAATTTTCATAGAATGCAGATAAAAGCATTTAAATTTTGCGAGCATATAATAAACTCTAAACTCTGTGGCACGACAATGTGGGTTAAGGCCTACAGTGCTTATCTCTGTTTTGCTGACCGAGGACTTGAGGTGGTCAGCCTAACGTAAGATCCCCAGTGTTTAGTTCCCAAGCATGCTTGGTACTCAGTTTATCGACTCACTGAAGGGATGAAAGGCTGAGTCGACCTTGCCCAGCAGAGGATCAAATCTCGGACCTGTGCTTTGGGAAGGTGAAACGCTACCACTATGCTATCGAGTTTTATGCGAGCATATAATAGTCTTCTTAAAAACATTCAGTGTTGTTATCTTTGTCATTAACTTCGAAGATTTTTTTTTTTCAAATTGGGTTCAATAATTCCTACCAAATTTTCAGATTAGTTTACATGTTTTAGTTATGAAAAATGAGACAAAACACAGAACAAAGTATAAAAAAAAACTTTAATACAAATACTAACCAGATTTCCGGAAAAAAATCGGAGAATCTTTGTTTCTCTTGTAAAAGAATTTGTTTCCAAAAATGGTTGTATAATCTAAAATGTTTTTACGCATGCAATTTAATGAAGTTTAAATGTGGGAACACATGTTTATATACAATTTGGTGTGAATTTCAATTTTTAATAATAATAATAACTATTAAAAATTATTTTTGTTGTAATAAAATTTTAGAAATTTAAAAGGTTGCTATGATATATTTGACAACTAAAAAAAATCAACATTTTAAATACTATAGAAATAATTAAAACTTGAGTGATAATTTTTTTAAATTAAATAAAAGATAATAAATAAAAAATTTCAACTATTTAAATTTGTTTAACAATTTTTTTATTCAGAAAAATAAAATTTCATTTATTTAACAACCCACCATCTTTGGGTATGAATTTAAATTTTTTTCTACAAAACTTTCAATGAAAGCAGAAGTAATTCGAAATTTTCTTTTTTAATGCAAATCATATTTATTCTTCATATTAAAATTTCTTAATTATTAGGCGTACAAGCTATAAGTTAAACTCCAAGATTATTTTAACTTCCATACACACTCACAAATATCATTATAAATTTTGATTAAGCTAGAATATAAAAATACACTCACTTCGAAATGTTAAATCCGAAAGCTAGTCTGAATCGACGAGATTGTAATTCGATGCAGATATAGTTGTTAAATATGCAGATATGTTATGTAACAATCAATGGGTATTTAATATTTAAAAGTAAGCAAAAAAAATTATGTATTGCTTAGAATAACGAGAATCATATATAATAATTTTGCTGATTTTTATCCATACATAAATTTTTAGGTTTCACAAAAAAATGGATTCATAAAGAAGCAAAACAATTACAAGTGTTGCTCAATTCTTCAGCATTCCACAATTATGGAAATATTCCAAAGATTAAGAGACTGCTATTGTAGCCAAGCGAAATCCACATTCATCTATAGTTGCAAAACATATCGGAAGGAGAATAACAGCGACGATTGCAGGCAGAAGCTTAAACAGTAATAGATCGCAGTTGTTATTATTAACGACACTAGGACAAGCGAAGCTCGTTAGCAGATGGCTACGAAATTAGGTCAGAAAGATTCGACTTTCATTTAATCAGAGCTTTACAAAGGTGAAAGTACGACTTTGCTCTAAAACTCCTCCGATAGATGGCACCACCGGAGGATCCATTTCCTCAAGACCATTCCGCTCATAATTGCTCAGCCACCGACCTCAGGACTTTCGATTACCTAGATTTAGCGAGCACATGCATCGCATGTACTCGGAGGATCTTTATGGCATTGGGAATCGAACACAGCACTTCCGGACGGAAGGTCGATGCTCTAACCACTAGGTTACCACAGTTCAGGTAATACTGGTAGAGCCCAACTCAGGGCTACGTACAAGAAAGCATACTGGTGCAACAACCGCTCAGGTAATGAATCTGACACCCATGTACCACATGTTAATTTTCGTTTATCACCTCAATCCAGATAAAGTGGTGCCAGTAGGTCAATTGGACTGATTGGAGCATTGTTATGTTGCAAATTGAATCGAAAATTGCTCTCCGAGTAGATGGAAAATATTTAAATCTGTAGAAGGAAAAGTAGGCACATTCTGCCTACATCATGCACTTCAAGATGAATGCATCATGGTCTCCTAATGGATTTTGTTGGGATATACACAAGACCATGATAACAGACTGGCACATACAGTATAATCACCAATAAGATATTATGATGATGTGAGCTGTCAGTATTATGCTCCAGATTCCATTTTAAGATAGGTGCTACTGCTGTGAAGGTATAAAAGCCAATTCACTCATCGGAATGAATTAAATTCCAAATATTTGGGATGTTTTTGGTAATGTTCCGTTTCCTTGAAGCTACAGGAAAACTGGGAATTACATGCATAAACTTTGGAAATGAGGCATGCTCACATATTCTAAGGTTGGTTTTTTTGTTTCAACTTAAAATTTTTTGTTAATAACTTGAATGACAAATTCATAACTTAAGAAAATTAAGTTATGAAATTAAGTAAGAATTAAGTTACTAAAAATGGACAATTTCAACTATGTTTAAATAATATATTATTTTTAATATTACGTTTGTCATTTACTGTCTTTCACTGGAGTGCAAACTTCTATTGTATTATGTTGTAAATCAATGGAATCAAAATAAACAATACATATGTACGTCTTCAATAGAATCTCATTAGTCCTGGCTAATAGTGGATCTAAGTCATTCGAATTAATGAAAGTACTGACTAAACAAAATATTCTATAAATTGAGCCAAAGTACAGGGTGATCTTTTTTAAAGTGATAGTGTTCGGAGCGTCCTGTAGCGCGATGAAATAGCTGAAATGACACCAAACTTGGTACTTAGACTAATTGAAACATGGAAAAAAGGTTTCCGTAAAAAAAATAGTTCTAAATTCGCCACCAGGGGAATTTAAAGCGTTGCTGTAGCTTACAATAACTAGATTTAGCATAAGGCACGGGTATCAAAGAAAAATATAAATGTTGTGCATTGACAGTGCCAGTATAATAGGGTTTATAAAAGCAAGTAGTAGAAAGCTCCGACAAACACTCTCAGCTGAAGTAATTGAGCTCCAGTGTCCATGCCAATCACATTATCGGAACGTGCGTTTCTGTTGGTGGAGTATCAAATGTGTCTATTCTAAAAGAAAACATAACGAAGACAGTGCGGAATATTCCTCGTGATACGTTACGCACGGCTGTGGAGAACGTTGTAAGCAGAACGCTCGGTGTTATTTCTGAGAACGGTGCTCACTTTTAATGTGGTCTAATTCCTCACTGGAGAAGTTAATGTAGTAAATAAACATTAATTATCTAACTATACGCAATTGTATGCATTAGTATTTTTCTTTTCTCACATTTTATGCATTGTAAAGTATCATAAAATGCCTTAGCGACGATATTTGGAACAAAAACTTTTTTTACGTAATCTTTTTTCCGGTGTCTTGATTAGTCTAAATACCAAGTTTGGTGCCATTTCGGCTTTTAGATGGTGCTACAGGGCGCTCCAAACACTGTCACTTTAAAAAAGATCACCCTGTACATAAACAAACTACTATACATAGTAAAAATTGTATTTTGAATCCAAGAGAAGGAAATATAAAACTTTATAATAAAAAATGAAGAATTTTTGTTATACTTATAGCATTTGGAGAAGACAAGCTCTTTATACCATTGGTTATGCGAATTTAAGTCAGTAGGGTGCGTCTTTCGTTTAACCATAACACCATGAAAGTGAAAGTATGACTTTGCTCTAAACTCCTCCGATAGATGGCACCACCAGATGATCTACTCCCTGAATTTCGAGATTGATCTGAAAGGGGAGGATATTTTCTCCAGACCATTATACGCAGGGTAACTGCTCAACGACCGACCACAGGACTTTCAATTTCACAGACTTAACGAGCACGTAAGTCGAGAAAAGTAAGTATATTATGCATATATGTTATTTTAATTACAATAAACATCAGATGATAAATTACTTTGAATATGATGATCCAGGCTCATCTTTACTAACCACACTTGACATCCTCCCAGGTTGGAAGAAACTACTGATCTTTTGTTTACTTTAGTTGTTATTTCTTGAACAATTAACCGACGGAACTGTCTCAAGTGGACGCGGTTTGACTGAACCAAGGTCTGCGACTCTCAAGTTTGATTTAACATACTTTATTGCGCTAACTAGCATTTTAATTATACAGTAGTTACATACATATGTATATATGTACATCTAAATGATTGTTTAGATTAAACGAAGTCCGATTTAACCGAGTTCGGATTAATGAAAAAATTTACTGTATTTATAATTTCATTTATTTTCAATCTAATAGTGTATTGTGAAATATTCATATTTTTATTCCATTACTCTAAACTCTATTAATCTAATTTCAATATTTTCTCTCTCTCTCTCTCTGTATATATATATATATATATATATATATATATATATATATATATATATATATATATATATATATATATATATATATATATATATATATATATATATATATATATATATATATATATATATACACACACACGAGGTTTGTCCGGAAAATACGTATAAAAGTTGAATAATAACTTTATTTTACAATTATTCAGGTATTACAATATGGTCTCCTTCAAAGTACTCACCCTGAGACGAGATACACTTCTGCCAACGCCGTTTCCACTGTTGATAACATTGCTGCAAGTCTTCAGTTGTGGTGCTGTTCAGTTGCCGTGTCGTTTCTGCCTTGATGCCTTCCACATCTCCCAAGTGCCGCCCCCGAAGCACCATTTTGCATTTAGGGAACAAGAAGAAGTCACAAGGGGCTAAATCGGATGAATAAGGCGGGTGGTCTGTCACGGTTATTGAGCTTCGGGCCAAAAACTCACGCACAACGAGCGACGTGTGAGCAGGCGCATTGTCGTGATGAAGGATCCACCTGCCCCATTTTGGCCTTTCTTGCCCAACTTTGCAAGAAACTTGATGTTGATGCGCGTTCCTCAATCAGAGAGAACTTCATGCCGACGGCAGGTGACAAAAGGGTAACTTTCAACAAGCAGCCGCACACTCCTACTTACACGCAGAGCGGTCTGACTCGAACTGAGCGTTGATGGGATTGGTTACAACAGTAGTGCCGCCTAGCGGTGATTGCAAACTGTAAAATAAAGTTGTTTTTCGACTTTTCTACGTATTTTCCGGACAAACCTCGTATCTTGAGTTTTTTATAACTTAAATTAGTTTGACTGTTAATAATGATTTTGAATTAACCCCAATTTCAATTTTTGTTTTAAACTATTCTTACTATTGTGAAGTAAATGATTTAAACAACAAAAAAATCTTGACATTTTTTACAAAGTTATTTGTATTTGGATGCTAAAGAAACTTAAATGATTCATTCCTTAGCTTTTACTTCAAAACACACTTTTTAAATATTTTCAAAAAAAGTGTGATAGATTTTTAATTGTTCACACATAAAACTAATTCTCATCAAGTCAATAAAGAGTATGGCATTTTTAATAAAATATAATGTAATATATTACCAGTGAATGACGTCATTCTAAAACATTATTTTAAGACACAAAACCAATTTATTATTTTAAATATGTAACACTTACTTAATTTTCTATTCCTTATTGAATTACAAAAAATTACGCTTATTTTACATATTTCTGCGTAACCATTAATTTGAAATGTTTATTCATCAAATTACTGTATTTCCCGGTAACTCTGCAAACATTTAGAATGATTTAATTTATTTTCATGGAAAATTCCCTAATGTAATATTTTCTAAAATAGATCTTTAATCAATATTGAATTTTAAGAATATATATATATATATATATATATATATATATATATATATATATATATATATATATATATATATATATATATATATATATATATATATATATATATATATGATTAATAGAATGTCTTACAACATATGAAAATATAGAAACATAAAAAATTGTGTTTATAATGACTTCCATTTCTAATTTTTTTATTTTTTATTATTCTTTCTCTTCTTAAGGAGTTCGATTAAATTTCATCGAATGCAAATATCATTGAGGAGCAAAATCATTATTTAAGAGGAATTGAATTTTTGCCTTTATTATTAATGGTTTTTTGAAGATAAATGAATGTGATTCAAAGGAATTATGGTAAAATATATAAATAACATTCCTGGAATAAAATCGGAACTTAGAAAACTGATAAGAAGTAAAGGAATTGGAATTAAAATAAGAAATTCTGAGAACTCTTTGACGGAAATATCTCGTTTTTTTATAAGCCAATTATAAAATCCTAAAGCTGAACTTCATCTAATCTATATAGGTTCTGGAATAACCTTTGTTGTTTTTAATCTAACTTAATTCTGTTTCAAAAAATACTGTTTACTAATGACACTTGGACAATAGTGAACATTAAAAAAGAATGAGTGAGAGATGACAGTAAAACTAGTAGGTGTAGTAAAACAGTGCAGGTGTTTGGACAAAAAGAAAAGACGATTATAAATAAGAACAAAAACATTCGAATTTATGAATGTGGAAAAGTTATTTCGAGCAACTTCACAAGGTATAGCTTGTTGGAGTTTTAAGTCTTGTTGTTGTTGTTTACTAATGACACTTGGACAAGCCAAGCTCACTATGCCTTGGCTATGCGAATTTAAGTCAATTGGGAGCGTCTTTTGTTTTAATCAGAGCACCCTGTAGGTGAAAGTACGACTTTGCTCTACACACATGCCATAGGGACTCATTTATAGGGTAGGCAACCCTTCACACCTCATGCATACAAGGAAAGAGCAAAGACAGGATAGATAGAGAGCGAAAATAAATCCATGCCCGAACCAGGATTCGAACCCAGGACCTCCTTATCCGTAGTCAGGCACGCTGACCACTAGATAAGTTGGTCGGCGTTTGAAGCCTTTCGAGTTGGTAACTTCTCCATGGGGTAAATTCTGCAGTAAATGCAGCAAATGATCAAATAAAAGTTACTGATATTCTGAGGCAACGAAAATCATCTTAGCATCTCCCATACATGCTCCATTAGGGTATACTTATTAACTAGAAAGAAGGTTAAAGAAGGATATTTGCTTGTAAACATTGTCTCTCCATCTGTCACATCCCGCCAATCCTACAATTTCAGTTTTGCATCAGCCATAAAAACCTATAAACGTCGATTAACCAACCTAATGAAGGCCCTCATAGATTTGGACTTGAACACGCGCCAACCGACACCAAAACTTTCAGTCCGGATCGGATGACTTAACGGAGTCCATTTAACATTTTCTTTTTCTTTTAGCCTATTTAGGAGGAATGGCATAGACTTAATAACCCTTGGTACGCACCAAGTGCCTTCCTTCTAGATCCACTGTTCTCATTAAACATTCTTGCAAGATTAAAGCAAAAGTTAGATGGGCTTGTCTTGCTGATAAATTACACGTATTTGACTTGATGGCGTTGGTAAACACCATTGACTGTAAAGTATCATCAACGTGTCTACGAACGGTTAAAATATTTTGCTCAATGACCAAACAATCACTTTTTTGCATATTACAGCTAACTCGGTCAGGATTTTTACTTTGAAAAGATTACGAACTGCTACAAATACTCTCTTTCGAAGTGAGAATCGAAGCCCACGAACTTTTGACTGAAAGATAGAACGCTTCTTCGTCTCTTCTTCATTAGCCTGACAGCCCAGGGTGGGCCTTTGCCTTTCGTCAGAAGTGCATACCAGGACCCTCTATTTTTGTGGACAAGGTCATCCAGTTTGTCACTTTTAGTGTTTTTAGGTCGTTTTCAAGGCATTCACGCCATCGGAATTTCTGTCGTCCTCTTCTTCTGGTTAACAATGCGGCGAGCCAAGAAAATATTTTTTGTCACCCGATTGTCGTTCATCCTGCTCAAATGTCCTGCCCATTCTAATCTCTGCATTGAGATAAATTTAACAATATCTGGTTCTTTATATAGTTTATAGAGCTCAGAATTGGTTCTTCTTCGCCATGTATTCTCACATTTTATTCCACCAAAGATGCTTATTAAAGTTTTTCTTTCGAAAATGCAGATGGTTTATTTGTCCTTCTCAGTCAATGTCCACGTTCCAGATGAATAAGTGAGAATAGGCCGAATCAAGCATTTGTATTATCAAAATATTTGTTTTTCGACTGACGAAAGTAGATTTTAGGTACTTTTTTAAGCCGATAAAGCATCGGTTAGCAGCTGTAACCCTGCTACGGATCTCAGGTGCGATATCGTTGGATGCATTCAATTCAGATCCCAAATATTTAAAGTTGCGAACAGTTTCAAACTTGTAGTATCCTACCTCTAGATAGGGAGTGCTATATTTTTCGGTGGTCATGTATTTTGTGTTGTCTTGGTTGATTGCAAGATACATTTTACTAGCTGCAGCTTCTAGTGACGTAAAAGCCACTTTTAAGGCCTCGGGCGTTCGTGCAACAATGTCTACGTCATCAGCATATGCAAATATCTGTACAGACTTGTTGAAAATCGTTCCTCGAGTGTTTATGTTAGAATCTTTTACAACTTTTTCGAGAAGATAGAACGCTAACCAATCAATAACTCTTTTTTCATAGACTCTAATGAAATATTTACAGAAATTTACACACACAAAAGGTTATGATTCGTTAAATTTGCATCGTCCAAGAAAATCGCGTAACTTTAAACCACTCAAGAAAGAATCGTTTGATCAATGAAATGGGAAAAAGAATAAAACAAGAATTCAGTCTTTCTTCGCCAAGCGCACTCCACTCAATGCCAAAGTCATTGGGCCAGATTTTAGACAATTAAGGTGATTTCAGTTAAATTTATGGAAGTGGTATAAAGCTCTCATTTCGAGAAACCTGACGTTATTTTCAAAATTTTTTAATCTCCTTCATTTAATATGTGCATCTGAAAACACTTGCTAGAATACGTTCGTCTTTTGCTACCTATATCTGATAACTGAAGTACCAAAAAGCAGTCAATTTCTTTAATAATCTTAAGCACAATCAAATGATGGAGCAGATACACCAGCTGGCACACTTTTCTAGTAACAAAATTCTATTCAACGTATTGCCATATTATTTTAGTATATCGCCATATATATATACTATATATATATATATATATATATATATATATATATATATATATATATATATATATATATATATATATATATATATATATATATATATATATATATATATATATATATATATATATATATATATATTTGATTTACTTATTTCACTTCAATTTCACACAGGTGGATAGCTCTAAAAATTCTCCCAAGTTCAAGGCAAGAGCTCCAAATAAAACAGAGTCCTACTCTCCTCTGGCCAAAGAAAAAGAAGGAAATATTTTCGCAACTTATACTTTCGTTGTGAGCCGGAGCGATTGGCTGAGTGGTTAGCGTTCCTGACTCCAGAGCTGGGGATCCCGGGTTCGAATCCCGGTTCAGGCATGGATGTTTCTTTCCTTCTCTGTTCTCTCTGTCCTTTCTTCTGTGATGTTGTATGAATGTGACCCGACCTATAAACGGGTTTGTGGTGGTATGGCGCTGTGTAACGCTACTCGCCTCCGTGACTTGGTTCACAGGTGCTCGCTGGGTTACGACACATGAGTAGCAGTTTCTGGCCTTGTTGTGACATAGGGTTCAGTCACCCTTGTGTACCCGCTATTGGATAAAAAAATAATAAAAACACTTTCTTTGTGAAGAAAAATATTCGTAAAAATTTATTCGCAGTGAAAAATGAATTAAAGTCAATAATTGAGGAGAAAAATAATATAAATTTATGAAATTTTATACATTATATAATATGCAATTATACTTTTTTTCAAATATTAATTGATAAGTTTTGAATTGATTTCTGAATTTATAGGAAAATCACATCGTAATTTTAAAAACCAAATACATATCATAGCCACATATCAAATGCGACTTTAGTTCATCCTCCCACATAAATCTAAATATTTAAGAGTCAGAAAAGGATTTTAATTCATTAATATATCCTAAATTCATTATGTTTTTCTCATTATAGTCTCACATATTGATCTCAAAATATGACTACGAAAAACATGTTATTTATAATAATAATTTTTATATTTTTAAAAATATTATTATAAGTAACATGTTTTCAAAATTTAATTTTTTAAATTATTAAATTTTTGAAATTTTTGAAAAGTTAATTTTAATTGACGAAATAAACTGTTAAATATCGGCCATTTCTAACGCAGACAAATTTATTTGAAACTTAATGAATTAAATTTTTTGTTTAATTTCTCTTTGCATCTGATGTCATATTCCTAGAGTGTTATACATTTATGCGTTATTAGTTTGTGAAATAGATGCTATCATGTTAGACAGATAAAATAGATGCTGTTATATTTCTACACCCACTTTTATTATTTAAATTTTGCCTCAACTAATATATATTGGTTGAGATAAAAGTGAAATAAATAGATTAATTAAAAACAAATCTTTTTGAATCTTTTAAAATAATAAGTGAAAAAAATTAAATAGTTTGAATTACTCAAGTGAGAACTTTTTTTTAAGAAATTAGAAAAACATTTCTAATGAGAACAAGAAGAATAATTCAAGAACACAAAGGAAAATAAAAATTAAAAACAGAGTTACGAATAAAGAAAGCAAAAACATTGAGAAACAAAAAAAATATATAATAATTCGTCCCTTTTCCTCAGGGATACGGAAAACTAGGAGAAGGGGTTTCGAATTCATTTGTGTGTGTAGAAATTCTAAAGAATAAACTATAAACAAATGAATTGTTCCTAACGCCTTCCAAAATCAATTAAGAACCGAAAGCAGAAATCGAAAATAAAAATTCCTCAAATGAAATTAAGAAAACTATAACTGAAATTGGTGGTGCGAAATTTTAAAAAAATATTACAACAAGAAAATAGAATATAGAAAAAATTGGAAACATTGAATATATATATAAAAATGCGTAGTGTAATAAAAAAATTGTGGAAAAAGAAAATGAAATGTGTGTGAGTGTTTTTAAAATTAATATAGTAACTAGATATATATAAACATTTTATTACTATATTAAATGTATAAAAATTCCTTTAGTTTTTAATATTCTATAATTTGATTAGATTTTCATATAGTTGTTTTAAATGATTAATAATAAATTGATTATCTTTAAGCTACCTTACCATTTACAATTTATTTTATTATTGGATTATTAATCCAAATAAATTGTTTTCACTTTAATTAATAAGTGTTAATTTTGAATATGTTATTAAAACATTATTCAGTCTGGAATTACCTTACAATATTCATCTTAAGTAAATGCGCAAAACAAATAAATAAATAATAGTATTCTTTTATATTTTTGACATAAAAAATACAGTCAAATTAAGTTTTTTAGAATAAATAGTCCTTTTATACATTAGATTTCAAATATTTCATTTATATTGAATTTAAATGCAATACTTTTTTATACTATTTACATTTAAATTCAAATTATTTAATTTTTTTAAATCATCACTTAAACGTTTAATATTTAGTTATATTTTATGTAAAGTTACTATAATTTTAAATAAGGAAACCTATTTTAGAGATTTCTATTTATTAAAATTAATAAGCACATTTGCTCTAACTTAAAAGATTTATTCAAATTATATATTTTTTTTAATTTTTCTCCACTTTTATTATAAAATTTTTAAACAATTTTAATTTCACGCCTTTATGTGAACCCCCTTTCTCAACTAATTTTATTTAATTTAACTACGTCAATTATATTTTAATAATTTTATAAAATTTTTAAGTGTGTCAGAGGTATAAATATTTACAGTTTTAATTATTTAAATTACAAATTTAATTTTCTGAAAAATAATTTAACCCTCTTTGTTGTTAATTTTATTGTTTGAATTCAAATTTACAAAATTGATTAGATTCCTTAGAATAAAAAATAAAATATTACCAAAATATATAAATATTAATTTTATATTTAAATCAAACACTTACCAGAAATGTTAGTTACTTTCATTTTTGGAATTTAATGTGTTTTTTTTTTTTCTTTTTCTTCTTCTTTTACCCCAAACCTATTAAATTTAGTAAGCTGATATTATTTTAAATAATTACCATTTGTTAAATCAAACTCTATCCAATTTAATTTCAATTTATATGTTAAAAATTGGCTAATTAAGCCAATTTTCTTTGATTTTATAAGAAATTTGGGAAAGAACGAAAATTTACAAATATGTAATTGCCATATTTCTGATTACTTTTGCATTCCATGGATAACTTTTGTACTATATACTTGGAATAATATTCCTTAGAATTATTAGAATGTAGTAAAACAATTCTACAAAAGTCATATTACAATTCTACAAACCCTCAAATTCTGATAGTTACAGATTTTTTGATTTTACTCCTTACAAATTAGAAATTTCAGTAAAAGAAGATTGTTATTAGTTTTATTATAAAAATAATAATAAATAAAGATAAGTAAATCTGTAAATTGTGCGATTCAAATTGAACAATCGAGTAAAATTTAAATAAAACAGAAAATGGTACACAAAGATAATCATTTAAAGAAAAGTATAGTATACATATATGAAACTCCATGTTTTTTTTTTTTTTACAAAAGACTAGTAGCAGTAAAAAGAACAGTGCATTTATCCATAAAATCAGAATTATGTTTAAAGCGTTTTAATGAAAGTATTTTTAATAAAATTATTTTGCTTTTAATAATAGAACTTTTTCCCCCATTATCTGTAACGGGTTACCCAAGAATGTTGCCAACTCTGTACTTAAAATGTACGTATTAACCAGAATTGACAGCATAGTATAAAGATTCCTTATAGAAAATCAGGAAATTAAAAATAGAAATTTTTAAGCATTCTGAATTATACATAGTTTCAATATTTGATCATTTTCAGCTTCAGGACAACAGTACCATAATAAAATAATGTATTCGAATGACAAAATTTATGTAGGGAACAAACACTGAGTTCCATTATAGTTTTACTTTGTATACGCTTTCGATAAATTAGTTCAAATTTGTTTTGACTGAAAATCAGTTATGTTTTTGGTGTCTGCTTCTCGTTCCTTGATGGCTTTCGAATAAAGATAATCACTTAAATAATTTGGTAGAAAATTTTCAGCAATAACAAGAAATCTGTACTTAATTGTTAATTATTAACGAAAGTTGATTGTATAATCAAATTATTCCGTGTAAAAATCGATGAATTAAAATTCATGATTCAGAACTGCCTTTTGAAATACACATAATTTCTGCTTTCAATAAACATATTTATCTTCAGGCAAAAAGAATACTATACGAACCAAAGTTTTCATGCTGAAGAAATACATTGCGTTCTGTTCCAGTCTAGATTTTTCTTTGCTTTTTGAACGATTTAAACTTTTTGAACAAACGGTTGAAAATCATTTTCACTCGAAGAGCGGTTATGATTACTGTATTTGCATCCAATATTTTTTCGATTTAAAATTGTCTTTGTAATAATAAAGATATTCACTTCATAATTTATAACAAGACGAGGGGGATTCGCCACTAATGAGAAGTTTGAAATTAATTGAAAAATTCATATTAACGAAAATTGTTGTTGTCGTGTGCCGGCCAGGCTGGCAATATGGGGTGCGCTGCTCCACTTTTTCAACTGAACCCTATTTTGGTGTGGAGTCCGACTTCCTCAGTACACACATGCCATAAGTACCCGTTTATAGGGTAGGCAACCATTCACTCCACATTCATACAAGGAAAGGACAAAGACAGGATAGATAGAGAGAGAAAGTACATACATGCCCGAACCAAGATTCGAACTCAGGACCTCCCTATCCACAGTCAGAAACGCTGACCGCTAGACAAGTTGGGCGGCATTAACAAGAATTGGCAGCATTATATAGATAATCCGCAATTCTCTAAAACGGAGAAATTAAACTTAGAAACACAAATCTTTGTAAAGAATTACATACATTTTAAATTTTTGGATCCTTTAACTCTTAAGACAATAATATTAAAAAAACTGTTTCATAGACGAATTAAAGTGACAAGCATGTATATTCTTCCTCTCCTTTTCGAATTATTTGTTTTGCTTGCTCTTAGAACAAACAATTAAAAATCGTTTTCACTGAAGATTGATTCTGTTGACTGTTGTCACTGCAAATTTGTATTCCTCGTTGAAAAGAGTCTTTTAAAAAAGAATACTCATTTTAGTAACGTACCAACGAGTTTTGTCACATTCTTTCTCCTCCCCTCCAACAGTACCTTTTGTTTCCCATGAGACCTTGAGCGGATGTTATTTACTCTGGCGCGATGCTTTGTGTGTCATCTACCATGGGAATTGATGTTGATGGATCTTCTAAGAGATTTAGAGTGAACTCAATCTCTTCAGAAAGGTTATTTTTCTTTAATCCATTATTGTCGTTATGCGTCACTTGCCACTTGCACTCTTTGCGGGTAACAGTTAATTACCGCCTATACTCACTTTTTCACAAAAGTCGTGTATATAAAAAAATGAAGTCTTACTTTTTTTTTAAAAGTAAATAAATCAATTTGTACAGGTGTACGAAGATACTGGAGTGTGGTGTTTTTTTCTCAGGAATTAATAAGAAACCGCTAATTAAAAACATTTTTAAAAGTGTTTTTATCCTAGTTCATGTGTATGTATCTTCCATTACAAACCTAAAATTTATTCTTATTCGAATAATAATGCTAAATATAATAAACATTCTTTTTACAAACCAAAATCTCAAATCTATAAGTAAATTTTGTTATCCTTTTTCGTTAGCAATATAAACCATATTAATAATTACAATAATAATTCAGCACAAGTCCTTTTAATACAATGCCATTCAATATGTACTTTGGATCACTTTCAATTTTTTGCTGTATTTTTGAAGAAATTACAAACTTGTGAACGTTAAGACTCCTAAATTAAATTACTAACTGTTTTATATTTATGAGATATTATCAAGTGATGAAACTGACGATTAATATGTTGACCTTCTCACTCATACACTGGACTGTGTGCCTATATACTTTATATAATGAACTTTAGGCCTCATAAACAGGTAACTTGAAAAGACTTTCTCACCAACACAGTCTTTGGTTATATCGGTAATACTCAAATGGAACTTTTCTTTCACTACCCTGGATTTTAAAGGTTTAAGTTACGAGTAATACTATAATTAATTAATGGCATCCTCAAAAATATTCCATGCTTCCAATAATGATACATTAGGATAGTAATTCCTTGTTTTTTTTTTTTTTTCAGTATTTTAATTCGAACTATGTTTAGGGAAATTATGAAATAACAAGAAACGAATATCTTATTTTAATGTGAAAAAGACGAATATCTTATTCTTTTGTTCTTTTTCGCATTGCCGTTTCCATTGTTCTTGCTGATAACGTATAATTCTTTCACAATAAAAAGGGCAGCTGCTTAATTATTTTGTATAAAAGCTATTGATGTCAATAAACACTCACAGTGGCATTTAAAATGGACCAGTTTCTCCTGAATGGAAAATCTTGGATTTATAAATCCAAGCAATCTTGAATATTACAGCAGACGATCGTTTTTACGAAACCAAAAGAAGCTGTTAATTAGTTCTTTAAATCGTAAATTCGTAGAATAGAAAAATAAATTTTGATTCTTATAATTGATCATGTAACCATACTGCGCTCTTCATAAATAAAAGAACTATTGGAAAAAAATTATTTAGTATAAGCTACACAAGAAACAGATGCAAAATAAAATTTATATTTAAAAACAAAGCGTACTTTCATTTTATAGATGAAAAACTGAACATAGTAATAGTTTATTTATCTGCTTCGACTTACACTTTTAAAACATATTTTTTTTCATTTTTTATATGTAGTAAATGCTTTTATTGCTGTTTTTCTCAAAAAAGTACTTTAAAGTTTACCATTCATCTGCTTGTTTAGCAGACAGTCATAGCACTACATCATTTTCTTTTTGTTTGACATCAGAACGTTCTTTTTTATTCCCATTCTTAAGGTTCTCAATCCTTTAACCCTCCTGTATTTCTTATTTACAAATTATATATCTAAGCCTACATTAAAAATTTCTTAAAAAGATTTTGAAAAGTTCTAGGTTTCTTTGTCAAAGTTCAGAATTAGTAACTCGTCTGCACTCAAGATGTCAGGTTAATGTTTATGGGTTTTTTCCTCAGTTACGGTCGTGACTTCAATAAAGTTTGAATGTCAAAATGAACTAATAAAGTTTTTTTCTTTGGCGTTATTCCCAGCATAGATTGATAAGTGCATTACATTTGGTATGTCATTTCATTGGGTAATTCCAAATCAAGATGTCCGCTTATAAAATTAAATTACAAATTTTGCATTTGAAACTATTAATTATATTCTGGTCCATAGGCTGTAAGATAAAACTTAGATTAAATGGAAGATATTCTACACAAATTGTTTTAAAATATCCAGAATTTGAAACTTTTAACTATATTCTTAAGCATGTAATTTGAAACTTAGATTAAATGGAAGAAATTCTACAAAAATTGTTTCAAGATATCCAGAATTTGAAACTATTAACTATATTCTGAAGCATGTAAGATGAAACTTAGATTAAATGGAAGATATTCTACACAATTTGTTTCAAAATATCCAGAATTTGAAACTATTAACTATATTCTGAAGCATGTAAGATGTGAAACTTAGATTAATGGAAGATATTCTACACAAATTGTTTCAAAATATCCAGAATTTGAAACTATTAACTATATTCTGAAGCATGTAAGATGAAACTTAGATTAAATGGAAGATATTCTACACAATTTGTTTCAAAATATCCAGAATTTGAAACTATTAACTATATTCTGAAGCATGTAAGATGTGAAACTTAGATTAATGGAAGATATTCTACACAAATTGTTTCAAAATATCCAGAATTTGAAACTATTAACTATATTCTGAAGCATGTAAGATGAAACCTAGATTAAATGGAAGATATTCTACACAAATTGTTTCAAAATATCCAGAATTTGAAACTATTAACTATATTTTGAAGCATGTAAGATGAAACTTAGGTTAAATGGAAGATATTCTACACAAATTATTTCAAAATATCCAGAAATTGAAACTATTAACTATATTCTGAAGCATGTAAGATGAAACCTAGATTAAATGGAAGATATTCTACTCAAATTGTTTCAAAATATCCAGAATTTGAAACTTTTAACTATATTTTGAAGCATGTAGGATGAAACTTAGATTAAATGGAAGAAATTCTACGAGAACTGCTTCAAAATATCTGGAATTTCAAAATCATCTGTACTCTTTGTTATCCAACATTTGTGATTTTCCAATGGAACGTCGATCTACGTTTTTCATATAGATCATAGAATAAAAAATAAAATGTAAGGAATAAAAATAACTGAAACACAAAATATACATCAAAAAGAGTTCTCAAAAACAGATTTTTCAAAATTTTAGTTTATAAATGTGAATTAAAATTAGGTATTTATCTATTGGAGCATCTTCTATGGGGAAATCACAATTGTTCTTAAGTTAGAAATTTGTAAAAACGAATGTCAGCGGTACATGAATATTGTGTTTCTGTTTTCTGAATGTACATATTTTTTGCTTTGAATTTAAAACTTTTTGGATTTCTTGTAGAAAACTCTGAGTCTAAAAGATAACAACTATCTATAAATTTTCCTTTTGAAAACTAAAACATTAGAGATACTACCAAAAAGACCTCAAAACCATTATTAATTGTCGGATTATCCAATATGTTCAATCAAAGAAATAAGAAGTGTCATTGTCGCCCAGCTCTAGAACCGTATTTTGATTAATGTAAAGTATACGGTTCAATTATTAGCATTTTTGACTACAGAAGTATAAGCATTCAGTGCATGGTCTTTGAATGCACGTCTTTCCAGATGTTCCTAAAGAGTTTTCCAAATCTTTTTTCCAAACGGCACATGATTACTGCAAGGAAGCTTCCTCTTTTAGCAAAAAATACTACCCCATAGGCATTTTGCAAAAATTAAATAGTCCTAATTATTTTATTCATCGTATAGCATCAAAGAAGTAACAAAACTTTTGGTTTGTTTGGAAATTAATTTCATTTTTCCTACATGGATCAGCTTTTTGCTAGTAAAACCAATCAATTTATGACTGTGGAATCGTGCTACTACCAGAAAGATGGTAAAAGCTATTGGACTAGAATGAACAATGTGCAATGCAATACAATATTTATTTGCTGAATACGAAATGACTTTCCGAACAACCCAATAGTTATTTGATTATCAACTGTATATCATCAAAGCAGTAACAAAACAGTTTACAGTAATATCACCAATATCTAAACACACCATAACATAATTTGCATTAAAATAAGACAACATTAGTATCCCAAGCTTAATGATCTACTTCGTTCTTGAAATGAAAAGATTTACGTTCTCACGTGATCGAATGACGACACACGCAAAAACTCTATTGTTGATTCGCTTGCGGAACATTGCCAACATCTGATCTCGCAACAACTGCTCCCAACTAATCAGTGTCACCACTTTTAAAACAACGTTTCTTTATATTTTTAAAATTAGAACTTTGTTTTCCTCGGTTCATTTGTCAAGATTCTTAGCGACAAGTAGAGTTACTTTTTACCCATTATAGTCTTCTCATTGTCTTCAATAATTGCGCTCAGTGATTCTTCATGATCCTGCAATAATTTATCAAAATTCCTTCTCAACACAGGAACTAGTTGTGTGTGAGCTCCAGTGGCTCAGTAGCTTCACGCCGCTTCCCGTAAGCTCAGCAAAGTGAAGCATCATTTGCCGCGGGCAGTGGTTGGGAGGGTGACCACGGTGTACCCTCCTTCACTGGGTTGCTGGAACTCCGTGGGTTGGGGACGTGTCCACGTTAATATGTGACGTCCAAAGTCCTTCCGCTGGTGTGGCGTGGATGTGGAGGGAGGGTGCCAGCTCAGGTGTGGCCTCGTCACCTGACCGTGGTTCAAAATGACGAGGCAACTTAAAAAAAGAGCAAAGTCGTACTTTCACCTTCGTGGTGCTCTGATCCAAACGAAAGACGCTCTCTATTGACTTAATTCGCACAGCCAAAGGCATAGCGAGCTTGGCTTGTCCAAGTGTCATAAGCAACAACAAGAGTAATGTGTCACTCTTTCTTTTTTTATTCATACAGTAAACAAAGTGGAAATATATTTGGCTATACATATCAAAATATATATATTTTAATTTTGCATCAATGACGTTTGTAAACTATCTGTGATTTTAAACTGGGTCAACAAAATCAGCTGATATATAGAACTTTCATGTTTATTCTTCCTTCGTCATAGTCATAGAAACCTAACCAAGAGTTTAGGTGTTTAGCATTAAAAACCGTTAGCTCTTTCTTCCAAATTAAAATGTATTGTTTCATTGCCTTGCGTTTCTAACTGCTTATTTCTGCGAGCATACATAGCCAATATCGCAAAACATAAATTTTGAACGATAGTCATGTGACGGGATCTACATCTGAGATAGACCTTTTCCTCTATAAATCTTTCTAAAGTATAATCCGTTAGCTTATTTCTACAAATCAAACTCACTAACTCCTTCCTTCAAAGTTTTGATCTATAATCAAATGATGAGTTTGACACTTGAGATGAGCATATTCCGAGCGTTTCCAAAGAATGAAATTCTATATCTTAAAACTAATACAAAATTTTATTACAATTCGTTCATCTGGCATTCTCTTTTAATAGCCGTTTCAAAGGGAATTTTTAATTATTAATTTCAAATATTTATAAAGATATATAAATGCTATTATATTATACAAACAGAGAGATAAACTATGTTTCAATAGTTGCAGTCAAAACAGACTAATTGAATCTGGAAATTTTCATTGCGAGCATATAGATCAATCGGGAAATCTAGATGGTGCGACAAAAATTACATATACACTTTGAACTCCGATCAAAAATTCCTTCTTTAATCAAAGATTTAAGTTTCTGGTAAATTAAGATTAAGTTGACTTTAAAATATAAGTATACTGTAGAAACTTGCTTAACGAGCATAATCCGTACCAGAATCATGCTTGTGTAAAATACTATAATACATTCCATATTGAAAAAATACTTACAAAATGATATGCACAATATTTATTCAAGAAATATTACATATTGTTAAGGAGAGTGATCTTCCACCACAGAACGAACCCACTTGGAATGCCAATTCAATTTATATAGAACAAATATAGTTAAAATAATTACGATATATAACTATTTACACATGCATAAACTATTTCTAACTAGAAACACTATGCATACTTATTTTTTACTAGAAAAATGTCCAGACATTTGTTTCTGCCGATGCTTCAAAATTTGTGAAAATGCGAAAGAGTATCGTCATTAAATGAATTTGTAGCGCATATTTTCTTCCTTAATAGCTTCTCTAGATACGATGCAAGTTTACCATGTTTTCAGCATTTCTCTTATTTCAACAGAAAATTGCTGCATTTCTGTTAACTCTTCCTTCATTGACAAACTTTCCTCTGAAACTTCTTGTTGTGAAACGCCATGTAACTGCATAAACTCCTCGGTGGTCCACCCTACACACCATCTTCAATATCACTGTAATCCATTACCAATCCCATGATACATAGCGGTGCAGGTCAGTACCTTTATTTAACGGGTTTGGAATACTCTCCCATCACAAAGTACCTCTTAATTCTGAACCTCAGTCATCTAATAAGGTCACACCAGAGTTGGCACCCTCCTCACCACACCAGCAGATGGGAATCCCACGATAGTGGGCAAAAACACAATCTCGTTAACTACAGGTTCCACAGGTACAATACAAGTCTTGTATGTCAGAATCCATATTTTGCATCAATGTCCAAGAAATTACTAATTGTATCTTTTGAATCCTTCTAAAATGTATCCTGATAACACGATTTACGATTATAAACTTTATCATTTACATTACCTAGTAAGAAAAAAGGGATCAACTGAATTTCTCTTATGTATAACTCTTTAGAAATTTTACATGATAAACAATTCCTATTTCTCTGTCCTACATAAATACCACATCATAATCTTCCTCCAAAATTTAACCTTATTGATAGGAAAGTAGACTTTTTGTACCCTTTCAAGTACAAATATAATTTTCAGACATACTTTTTCTATAAAATTAAATCAACAAAATCATTTTCTAAACATAAATGTAAACTTTAGAAGCTAACTTTTCAGCGATAGAAAATTGACTTCTATTTATTTTCTCACCTCTGCTAAAATCTTCCCTTATTTAACATTTCGATTAATCACCCATTCCCAAAAAATAAATCTTTTTTCAAGTTAAGCGCCTATTTAATATGGAAATTTTCAATTAGAAGAGACTAATCAATAAAATTTTCCACAATCTTTGGAGTGTGTCACATTTTTCTTGCCTTCAAGAAAAAAAATGGATTTCTTACTTTTTTTATATGCTTAACACTTTTCATTCTTCGCTAACTTCAAAATGAGTTTTAAGAAACACGGTTTTGAGCTTAAAGCTTTCTCGCATAAAAGCTCCTGGCTGATTAAAATATATTCTCCTCTTTTTCCAGGAGAACTTTGGTTGCGCTGAAAAAGCAAATCTTAGATTCAAGAGCTCTAAAAGCATCGATATATGAGCGCCATAATACTTTTCTTCGAATTCTGTTTCTTTTGTTCAAATGTCTTTAAAAGTATTTTAATGAAACTTGCCGACTTTCTTCGATTTCCAGTAGATGCTCATTTTTGGCGACGACTTAGGAAGAAATATAAGTATATAAAATGTCTATAATATAATCAGCTTTTCTTACTTGTGATTCATACATATTGTTATGAACCAGTTGTGGCTCTGGTTCTTAAGTAAGTTATCATTTGTAACAATAATTTCATTTATATTAATTAATTTAATTAGAGTAAAAATTTTATGCATTCTCACATGTACACAAAACGTGTCATTTTAGTTAAAAGTTCATCAAATATTTTATTGCGAATGCTTATTTTTTACTTCCGATTATATATGTATTAGTATATTATGTTGTTTGTCTTATTTATTTATTTATTACATTACATATATTCAGACTTGTATACTTGATTCTTGAGATCCGCTTGTAAGTCTTAATCGACAATAGGACAAATAGCAACAATGACAGATGTACAACCACAGAAGAATAACGAAGAAAACACCAAGGCCAAGGTGGGAATCGAACCCACACTCCTACGCTCTCAAGCGATTAGCGGAGTGATACTTTGACCACTCAGCCACGGAGCGCCCTGTTTGTCCTATTATTTAAAAATATGTAGAGAGAGAGGTTTTTAGATGTACAATCTCTTTTAACAGAATTATTACAGCTTATGTAAATCATAAATATTCTATCTATTTAATTTCAATACGTCATTATTTCCTTATTTTTGATTAATTTGTTGACTTGAGAACTATTGTTACTTGCAATTTTTATTTGATTTTTTGTATTATGCTTAACGCTGTAATAGATCCATATTAACTATACTGACAATAGATGGCGTTACTGGCCAATACACAAAATATTCTATATCCAATAGAGTTAGAAGATAGTATAGAGGTGTGAGGAATGGAAGCCGCACGAACCATCCGGTTCGTAAATAACTTTGTTTATAATTTGTACTGTACTGGTACTATGTAACATTGTCAATACTATTAAGTGTTTCCTTTGTAACTATTTTTTGATCATGAGTAATGTCGTAGTAAAAGTAATGTTTTGCCTAATTCTAACTTTTATTTTCTTACGTTCCTACAACGCCTATTTCAAATAGAAGAAAATTTGGAAGCAAAGGTGATAAAAAAATTAAATTCGAGTATGCCATTTGCAGTCCTGATTCGCTTTACATTGATGACATTCCATTTTGCGTCAGTCAATAATTAAATTTTATGGGGCATCGTTATTATATTTTGATTTCTTCACCTTTCATTGTTTTGTTTGAACAAACGTAAGCGAACCAACATTAGATTAAATACGATCAAAAATAATTATCTGGATATAAACTCTAAAGTGCTTATGAAACTTGCTAAGCATGCATATGTAAATAAGGGAGAATTCACAAACCAATACATATAAAATACATAGTAAAGCTTCTAACTCCCAATCAAAAACTGGTTTTACCTTCGTGATAAATAAATACGCCGTTTTCACTGCACTTTTTAAATCAATTTAAAGCTAAATTTTACTTAAGCACTTAATTTAAAACAGAATTCTAACTGCTTTAATCTTGAAACTGATTAAATACACTCATATCCATAAATTAAGGATAATCCAGAATCACATTGAAATTGAACTCCGGAACATCTCAACTGCGTGATTGGGGGAGTGCCCAAATTAATGTAATACTTGTTATTTATTAAAAAGATATAATCAGGAGATGAAACATAACTTTTATTATTTACAACTACTGCAGTCAGATTACGGATTCCATAAGCTATCTAATGACCTTACATATCAAACAACTCTCTGACAAAGTTGCCAGATACAGCTTAAATAATGCAATATTTATAAATCGATTACATCGCAAATCTACGGTGCCCAAAGTCCTTCCGCTGGTTTGATAAGAATATGGAGAAGGTGCCAGCTCAGGTGTGGCCTTGTCCCTTGACTGTGGTTCAAAATTATGAGACATTTGTTAATAAACTAATATTCTAAGCCCGTTAACCTTAAGGTACAATCAGGGACTCCTGAAGTTCATACTCACAACTATGTATGAAGTTCCTGAAGTTCATACTTCAGAAGAAATGATTTCCTGAAGTTCATACTCACAACTATGTATGAAGTTCCTGAAGTTCATACTCACAATTATGTATGAACTTCAGGAAATTTTTTTTAAGCGGTTGGCCGACCTTGACCTATGTGATAACTTTCACAGTACTAACTTTATATAATTTTCATAGAATGCAGATAAAAGCATTTAAATTTTGCGAGCATATAATAAACTCTAAACTCTGTGGCACGACAATGTGGGTTAAGGCCTACAGTGCTTATCTCTGTTTTGCTGACCGAGGACCTGAGGTGGTCAGCCTAACGTAAAATCCCTCAATGTTTAGTTCCCAAGCATGCTTGGTACTCAGTTTATCGACTCACTGAAGGGATGAAAGGCTGAGTCGACCTTGCCCAGCCTGAGGATCGAACCTCGGACCTGTGCTTTGGGAAGGTGAAACGCTACCACTATGCTATCTAGTTTTATGCGAGCATATAAGTCTTCTTAAAAACATTCAGTGTTATAATCTTTGTCATTAACTTCGAAGATTTTTTTTTTTCAAATTGGGTTCAATAATTCCTACCAAATTTTCAGATTAGTTTACATGTTTTAGTTATGAAAAATGAGACAAAACACAGAACAAAGTATAAAAAAAAACTTTAATACAAATACTAACCAGATTTCCGGAAAAAAATCGGAGAATCTTTGTTTCTCTTGTAAAAAAATTTGTTTCCAAAAATGGTTGTATAATCTAAAATGTTTTTACGCATGCAATTTAATGAAGTTTAAATGTGGGAACACATGTTTATATACAATTTGGTGTGAATTTCAATTTTTAATAATAATAATAACAATTAAAAACTTTTTTGTTGCAATAAAATTTTAGAAGTTTAAGAGGTTGCTGATATATTTGACGACTAAAAAAATCAACATTTTAAATACTATAGAAATAATTAAAACTTGAGTGATAATTTTCTTTAATTAAATAAAAGATAATAAATAAAAAATTTCAACTATTTAACTTTGTTTTACAATTTTTTTATTCAGAAAAATAAAATTTCATTTATTTAACAACCCACCATCTTTGGGTATGAATTTAAATTTTTTTCTACAAAATTTTCAATGAAAGCAGAAGTAATTCGAAATTTTCTTTTTTAATGCAAATCATATTTATTCCTCATATTAAAATTTCTTAATTATTAAGCGTACAAGCTATAAGTTAAACTCCAAGATTATTTTAACTTCCATACACACTCACAAATATCATTATAAATTTTGATTAAGCTAGAATATAAAAATACACTCACTTCCAAATGTTAAATCCGAAAGCCAATCTGAATCGACGAGATTGTAATTTGATGCAGATATAGTTGTTAAATATGCAGATATGTTATGTAACAATCAATGGGTATTTAATATTTAAAAGTAAGCAAAAAAAATTATGTATTGCGTAGAATAACGAGAATCATGTATAAATGAAGATAATTTTGCTGATTTTTATCCATACAAAAGTTTTTAGGTTTCACAAAAAAATGGATTCATAAAGAAGCAGAACAATTACAAGTGCTGCTCAATTCTTCAGCATTCCACGATTATGGAAATAATTTAAAGTTGTCCAAAGATTAAGAGACTGCTATTGTAGCCAAGCGAAATCCACATTCATCTATAGTTGCAAAAGATATCGGAAGGAGAATAACAGCGACGATTGCAGGCAGAAGCTTAAACAGTAATAAATCGCTGTTGTTGTTATTAACGACACCAGGACAAGCGAAGCTCGTAAGTAGATAGCTACGAAATTAAGTTATAAAGATTCGTCTTTCATTTAATCAGGGCTTCATTAAGGTGAAAGTACGACTTTGCTCTAAAACTGCCCCGATAGATGGCACCACCGGAGGATCCATTTCCTCAATTTTTATTTTGATCTAGACAAGGAGGAAATTTTCTCAAGACCATTACGCTCATAATAAATACTCAGCGACCGACCACAGGACTTTCGATTCCCTAGATTTAACGAGCACATGTATCGCATGTACTCGGAGGATCTTTATGGCATTGGGAATCGAACACAGCACTTCCGGACGGAAGGCCGATGCTCTAATCACTAGGCTACCACGGATCAGGTAATACTGGTACAGCCCAACTCAGGGCTACGTACAAGAAAGCATACTGGTGCAACAACCGCTCAGGTAATGAATCTTACACCCATGTACCACATGTTAATTTTCTTTTATCACCTCAATCCAGATAAAGTGGTGTCAGTTGGTCAATTGGACTGATTGGAGCATTGTTATGTTGCAAATTGAATCGAAAATTGCTCTCCGAGTAGATGGAAAATATTTAAATCTGTAGAAGGAAAAGTAGGCACATTCTGCCTGCATCATGCACTTCAAGATGAATGCATCATGGTCTCCTAATGGATTTTGTTGGGATATACACAAGACCATGATAACAGACTGGCACATACAGTATAATCACCAATAAGATACTATAATGACTCTGAGCTGTCAGTATTATGCTCCAGATTCCATTTTAAGATAGGTGCCACTGCTGTGAAGGTATAAAAGCCAATTCACTCATCGGAATGAATTAAATTCCAAATATTTGGGATGTTTTTGGTAATGTTCCGTTTCCTTGAAGCTACAGGAAAACTGGGAATTACATGCATAAACTTTGGAAATGAGGCATGCTCACATATTCTAAGGTTGGTTTTTTTGTTTCAACTTAAAATTTTTTGTTAATAGCTTGAATGACAAATTCATAACTTAAGAAAATTAAGTCTTGTTTTCAACTTTGTTTCATGAATAAATGTGTGTTTGCCGCTTTCTTTTTTGCATTTTTGTCAATGAATGTAGAATATGTATAGCGAATTACCGCTTCATAATAAAGTAAATGCACAATATCTTATGAATTTAATTTTTTTAAGATTGATATAAGCATTTATATATATATATGTGTGTGTGCGTGTGTGGTTGGTTTAACATTTTATTGGTATTATTAATAAATATGATGTATATACATATCAAATCAAAATTTACTATAATTTGGCATTGACACAACTAAAACATTCACAATAAGAAATATATTTTAGTCAAAAGGCCTCACAAATATTTTGAAATATTTAAGTCTGTTATTTGAGGTATTTTTTTATTTCATAAGTAAAAGAAAATTATAATTTTAAAAGTATACTTATCAAGTTGTGATAGAAGAATTTTTTATGATTTATTTTTGGGATTAAACAAAACAAATCCGAACATATATGAAATTAAATCGCCACGAATTTCCTTTGTAAAACAGTATTTCCCCCACTTTAATAAGTATAAAAAGCAGGTAAAACTAAATATATAAAATATAATATAAATAGAAAGTTATATTATTAGTACGGAGGAAAAATTGTGACCAATAAACAAAGAAGTTTAGAGGGAAAAAAAAATTAAATTGTGTGTTCAACTGCACAAATGGTGAAATATTTTTTTATGTTGAATTCTAGAAAGAAAAGATTAAAGATTTGTACAGAGCAATTTTAATTTTACGTGAATGTGTCATTGAAAGTAAATAATTAATATTTTTGAAATAAATAAATTAACATATAATAAATTAAATTTCTAGTAATTCATTATACATTAAATTTTCAGTAATTATTTTCTGAATAAAGTTTATTTGTTAATGATGAGCATAATTACAATATTTTTGA
Source organism: Latrodectus hesperus (assembly GCA_037975125.1). NCBI lineage: Eukaryota > Metazoa > Arthropoda > Arachnida > Araneae > Theridiidae > Latrodectus > Latrodectus hesperus. The sequence continues at coordinate 24,882 of JAJQOW010001309.1, read as the reverse complement.
AGAACCTCTCTTTAGAATTATTTATTTTTGCATGAATATAATGACTACAAATAAGACAATCAATTAAATAATAATTATGGTTTTATATTATGTAAGTACTTAAAAAAATAGTTTCACACAATTTATTTAATATAAATTTTTATTTAAGGTAATAGTATTTCATCTTTATTTAGTGAAATTACTTATCTTTTAATGTTATGCATCACAAATTTAAATGTCAAAAAGTTATCATATGGCTGTTCTTACATATATTTTCTGCTTTAACCAGATCTATTAAATTTTAATTTAATTGTTCAATAAAGAAATCTTTCAGTCACAAATATCAATAAATTTGGGGACACAAAAATCCTTCTTGCATTGTAAATACTTTGTTAAACGGGGGGATGCAAGTACATTTTAGTATTCAACTGAGTATAATCAATAAAATACAGAAAATTACTTAATTATCAATAAAAATATTGGTATTCCTTCTTAAAAACAAATAGTTTTCAAGCATGGAAATTGTTGAACCTCTGATTGAATGAATTTGTAAAGGTTATGCGCTGATGTTACTTTAAAAAAACTACAAATACTTAAATTTAGTTTGCACAGATAAAAAAAATAGTCAAAATAATATATTAATTTTCAATGATACCTGAAGAATAAGTTCATTAAAAATTCAAAAAATAAATATCTGATCTAATAAGATATCACTCCAAATTATATCGTTTCTAAAGAATTTCATTTAAATTATTCTATTTTACATCTGCATATTTTCTGTCTATTAATTTTTATTATTTATGTGCATAAATAATAAAAAATGCATAAATAATTATTTCTTCTTGTAAAATTAATAGCAATTTTTATTAAAAGTTATTTAAACATGAGCATATTTTCTACTTTAAAGCAGTAACATTATAGTTCATCAAATTATATTATGCATATATTGTTGGCTTACAAATATATTCATTCTTCTATTTTTTGTATTTATTTAAATTTGAAATAATATAAATTATACATAGAAAAGTAAATAAAATACAATTGGGTATATACATTTTTATTAAAATAAAGATGAATGTGTTATTACTTCAATATGGAACTACCATTTTGTAAAAAATATATAGATTATTATCACTTTCTTGCAAAAATAACTCATATTTTCATATGTAATGTACAATTAAACTTAATTATGTAGTGTACAATTATCTTTTCACAAATATTTATTGTGAATATGGGTCAAAATTATAAATATGTGGTATGAAATTATAAGAAAGTACTCTATAAATGACTATTATTGTTAATTATAGCATGTTTCTAGAAGCAAAATGAGGATGATAATAATTTTATTTTGAAAACTATTAGATACAAGAAAAAAATCAGTAGTAAAATTGTTCAATATAGTCAATTTAGTTTGTGTGTGTGTTTAAAGTGGAGAGGATTTTCCTCCCAGAAGGATGAACTGCCAAGCAACCAAGCCAAAAGAAATACATGCAGAAAACGGAAATGTACAATCAATCTCAGGTCATCATGGCTGACAGCTGAAACTTCTATCTAAAGTTTATGATCCCTACCATAAAGAGATAAATATTTAGCACGAGTAAATGCCCAACAATTTATCTTCTATGAAAACAGAGTTAAAAGAAAATACTATATTTATTACATTTATAAATTAATCTATTATCTTCATAAATAAAACTGTTTTTAATTATATTTGGCATGAAATTTTACAGTCATTTCCAACATTTTTTTAAAAAATAAACATGAATAAAATTCAAGCAAATCTGAAATTCAAATAGTTAGTGGACTCACAGGACTCTAGTGATAAGAGCATGCTGTTTCAAATTAAAGAGATCGCAAATTTAATTTTAGCCTTTATTGAACAAAGGAAAATGAATATTAAATTTCCATTTTCTACATGTATGCATTTTGGAGTTAGCGTCTAGAAATTCTCCTATACTTTCCAGTATGGGAGAATTAGTGATTTAATGTGCATCCACATGGAATGCTATCTTCAATGAAAAGACTTTCTGACAGGCAATCCACGATGACTGTCAAATTAGGCTTACAATATTCTAAAATGATTGATAATCAGCCATGTAGAGCAAAAATTAATTTGTGCATCTCAAAAATGCTTAAACCAGGTAATACAATCAATGATTAATGTGTATCCACATGGAAATAGAACCAAGGGGAGAAAGTTTTTAAGACAGTAATATCACATAATAACATAATAAGCACCGCTTCTCAGAGAATGAAAATTTAAATTTGGTATCTTTCTACAGGAATTTTTAATCACAACAGAGAAATCGAAAATCAAACCAGAACACAGAAAATATAACAAAAAAAACATTTATTTTGATTCATTATTTATGAAACAGATATTCTACAAAAATGATTCTAACACAATACTTGTGTAAAATGATCTTTTACTATGATTTCTTAGAAATGAGAAAAGTTCATGATCCAATGAAATCACAGTCCAAGCTAAGATGCAGGCTCCAAAATTCCCCAAATCTGTAATAACATTAATTTATAGTGTAAATTTATTTCAATGATAGAAAAATAAAGTAGCAACCAAAATATTTAAGAAATTATTTGAACCAAAACACTAGCTTATTTCTGTATTTAAATTTAATGTGTGTACACTTTAAGCTTCATAAGGGCATAAATATTTATTTTTACTCATTGTATTTAAACTAAGGGTATTACCAAAGTTTTGCTTCATTTATTGAATTCTTTCAAAGTAATTGCCACACCACTTTCAATACACTCCTCCTCTTTAAACCAGCTTTGCTAAGTTTCATCAAAAAGTGAGGCACACTCATTGCCCCAAGTCTTTCAATAGGTTTTCATTAATTTATTTTCCTTTTTGCTTCATTTTCATATGCAGAAACAATGCCAAGTTATAAAGAACAAAGCCTGATCTGTAAAGGAAGTGCTCAAGTTTCACTCTGGTATCAGTCAAATATTCGGTGTAGACTTTGGCACAGTCTTGGCGGAGAAACCAAATGCAAATTTTTAATTTTGGATGCAGGTTTTTCATGAATTGTAAGACTTAAGGCAGGCACTGTTCAATGTACCACTTAGCTATGATTGGTTTGTGCTAAGCGATATGGTCAATAATTCCCCTCAATTTGAAAAATATGGCTATCATTTGTTTCTAAATAGGCTGATATTTTCTGACAGCTACAGATGTATCCTAATCAAACACCCAAATTTTGTTTTCAACTTTGATTAGCACAGCCAAATCGCTTCACCTGTCCCAATGTTATTCACATAATGAGACTGTCCCCTATCAAACATTTTCAATACATACAGACAACAGATCATGCGACAAGTCCTCTGCTCTTGCATCAGACTATGCAACATCCAGATACATCAAAACTTTTCTACATGTAATGATCGCACAGAATGAAATGAACTGCTGGTAAGTGGAAGTTTTTCATCTATTTGCTGGTAAGCCACTCACTAGTCCTCAACCATTTCCTTTACAGCAAAAATGTTTTATTGTGTTACTGACATTCACACAATGTTTTCCATCTCATGGTCTTCCAGAGTAAGGTTCCCCTCTGAATTCTTTGTACTATCTGAATATAGTTGTATGAAATGGGCAATGACTGTTCAATGCAAGAGCCATTTCTTCTACTCACTGTTCTATGCTTAAACTACAAGTTAAATAATGTTGTATCTCAAAACTGTCCTTATGTCATTATGCAACCAAAATACCATGATCTACACTTTAAGCTATGACTGCTATTAAACAACTAAGACCACAGGTGCATTGTCAGCGGCTACCATGCAAGCTGGAACATGTCTGCATATGCTGTAACCTACAGCCTCTAAAATAAATTAATAAGTAAAACCTTAAAAGTCATTTGCAAAACTTTTATAGTATCCTTTGTATTTCTTACTTCTACAAAATGTTTGCAGCATGATTTATGTTTAATTTCATTCAGACTGGAAAAAAGTTTAGTTATAACCATATGAAATTTACTATTATTTTGGTAAAATAAAAAGTACTTTAATTTCAGTTTGCAGTGTAACTACATCAATATCATGGCATACAGCAAATTCTTGATAATTCCTTAGCTGTTTAAATTCAAAACATTGAATAAAAATAATTGTATTTATGCTAATTAATAATATTAAAAAAATAAATAAACAAAAGTAAAATTACTTTTTAATTTCTAAAATTTTATAGCACAGATGGAGAAATATTCAAATAATTTATTTAATTATTCTTTCATTAATGCTGCATTTTCCTATTACACTTAACTCAAAGAAAACTTTTTAAAAGAAATATTAAATTTTGTTTCATGTAAATTACACTTAAACACATACTTTGCGATAAAATTTGGCATACAAACATATATACATATATTTCAAAATTATCATTTTTGTATTCTTACATTCAAATCAATATAATGTATATTAGTTTAATTCAGAAACATAAATAAATTTGAGGCCATAATATTGAATAGAAATTATTAATAATGATTAATTTAATACAATAATAATAATAAATTTATGAATTCAATTTTAAAAGTCAACGCTATCTATGATTGCAAAGGTCAATCATGTAGCAGAATGGGATCGCTAACTAACCATTGTCAATGCACGTGTTGAGTGAAAACATAAAAAAAGTAAAATAAAATATTTAAAAATAATAACTCCAAATAATTTCATTTGTATACACAATTGTAGAACTTTTAAATTTGTATAGTACATTTCGTACACATAACTTGCAAAAATGCACCACAATAGAGTCATTTTTACAAATCTCTAATTTACAGATGCAAACGCTTTTATGCATTAGTGGCTTGTCCTTATTCTGACATCATAGATGCAATTTTAAATCCCATCCAAATTAAAATCTTAAAACATCTTTTTTGTGAAACTTTTTTCTGACAAACAATTTTTTCCCTTTTTTTAATTTTTATTTGATATTTTTCAATTTTTTATTTCATTTCCTTTTTATAAAACACATGAGAACTTGATTCATTCTTGAACAACAAAGAGACATGTGCAGGAATTCCAAATATTGTGAAAACAATACCCGAAGACAAATTAATATCATACATTTGGTGAGAAAGAACAGAGAAGTCAAATTTGATTACTGGCTCCCCTGTGTGTAAGAACACAGAAATAGGGAAACTCTTAAAAAGTTTAAGCTCTTCTATAGTTGATTTGGTTTCATTTGAACAATTCAATTAAAGAAGTTTTGTCTGTAGAGAAAAGTACTGAACCGTGTTTCATTGAAGATTTGAAATTTGAATTTCATTGAGAAACTAGAGCAAATTTTTCAGTAGAAGTCGAAACGAAAATTTTTAAATTAGAAAAAAAATATTAAAGATGGTAAAAAAAAATTGCAAAATATATGGAGTTCTAAAGAACAGTCACTTGACAATTTTAAAAGCTCAGTAAAATGATTCTTGAAAAAGAAAACAGTATCAGTAAAACTGCTCCCTCTTCAAAACATTGCAGAGAGGGAAAACAATCTAAACTGGAAAAATCTTTGCCAGTTTGGCTGAGAAAAATAAGGAGAGTAAACATTCCAGTTGATGGTAATGTCATTAAAAGAAATTCAATTGCTATGCTTTAAAATCCTCAACATAAAATTTCAAAGATCAAATGTTTGCCTAAAAAAATAAAACCAGAATCAGTTTTGAGTTTCAAAATATTGTGTGATTTCAAGTATGACTCTTATTTTGTATGTTTCTTGTGTTCTCTAAATAATTCTTGAATATAATATTATTCTATTTTTAACGAAAAATAATTGGTTAGATCTTAACAATCAAATACAACGAACTTTCTATTTAAAGAACTGTTTTATCAATCTTTATAAGTTCACAAAAATGAGAGTATACTGTAATTTGTAATCGTTTTGATCATTTGTTGATGGAAAAAGAGAAGAAATATTTTTAAATTTTCTCTTACTTGTAAACAGAAAGTAGGAAAAAAATAAATTATGATAAAACTATTTCTTCAATAAAATTTGTAAAATTAAAATTAATATATTTGTAAAAAAATATTTCTACATTTTTAATTTTGCAAAAAATTGCAACCAAAAACTTGATTTTAGAATTATATTGAAACTTTCCCAAAAGAATGCATGTTTATTTGCAAACTGAAAATTTTGTGATTATTTAAAGTCAGTTATATTTTGCTGCAATTCTTCTACTGCTAAATATAAATTTGTATGATTAGCAGCATTTAAATTTTTAATTAAAGTAAAATACCATCAATTTTAAAGCCAAAAGAATTAGCAAATAAAAATTAAATAATGAATTATTTCTTTGAAAGTAAATATATATATATATATATATATATATATACATAAATACAAAATAATATTATAAAATATATACAGCAATATTTTCAAGTATTAATTATAAATAAGAGTAATAAAATATTGCTATATTATGTATAGAATTAAATTTTTTTTCCTTCCTCGAAAAAATATAATATATTGAGCACAGTTATGTAAAATTTAGTTATCATACTTCAATTTCAAACCACCTCTAAAACTTTTGAACAGAGCTTATTTAAAAAAACTAAACATCAATTTACAATAAATAGTTTGGACTTTGAAAATAATTTAAGTGTGTTAATTGGCTACAATGTCAAATGAAGAATATTTTACCAAGAAAACATAGAAAAAGATGATAAGCAGCACTTTTAATAATCAAAAGGACTTCATGACTCAAATGGATAAATATACAAGTATTATGAAAATATATAGTGAGAATTTTTCATTGATAAAATATTTTTGGTAATTAATACATTTTTCAATCACTTATGCAATCTGACTTCAGATAAGCAAAAGTTCCTGTACTGTATATAGAAAAATATTAAACTAGTTGAATTTAAAGTAGAAATATGGAAAACATCATCATTACATTCTAACAATAGGCTATTAAATAAAATTTACAATAAAGAAATTATATATAAATTTAAAAACACTGACATACCTATCACAGTTGCATTGGAACAGGAACTACAAAAATTAAGAGAATGTTTTACATATAAGCTCGATTTCCTGTATTCTGTCTCTGACTTTACAATAGAGTTGATCTAGTTTAGATATTTCATCAGATTTTCTAACATTGCTGAGACTCCCAATAGCTTTTGTCAAATTTAACCTAAAATAGAAACAATATATTCAACTGCCAATTTTAAAAACCAGCCTTATTCAAACATAAATGCAGAATTACGAATACTTTCTTAACAATTTAAGTATTTATAAGACAATTTTATAATTTCATCATTATTTCAGGAACATAACTTAAAAAAAAATGTTACAAACTTCATGAATGTAAAACTTTAATGCATGAAACAGATATTGTATAAAATACACTGCATTTCGTTAGAAAATTTTTATTTCTTTTGGAAAAAAGCAAAATATTCTTTTCCTCCTTCTTACAGTTGAGTCTGAAATCAGGAGGAAAGCTAGAAGTGCATTCTTTAGCAATCAATAGCAGATAATCATATTTATCCACAAATGTTGGGAAAATATTTGGATTTGGGTTATAAATTAATCTCATATTTAACTAAGCAACACTGATGTTAACTTATATTATTTTTTAATTGTAGCATAGTCCATTTATATGATGAAAATAATTATTTCTACTTTATGGAAGAGTATTTTATAAATAGAGCAAAATTGTTTTAATTGCATAGAAAGATCAATACTATGAAGAAAAGAAACTTTTTTGAGAATATTATAGTACTAATTGCATCTCATTTTTGGTTCAGAAGAGTAAATTTAGTAGTTATGTAGAGTTAGCTAATGACAGTATTCCTACAACTGAAAAAAAAACAATGAAAATTCCAGCGAAGTTAATAATTCTAAATGAATACACATGTGAATTCCTAAGGTCACAATTAAAGTTAATTCAATCAATATTTAATTCTTTTATATAAGGTTATTTTTATATATGTGATACACATATCAATACTTATGCATATGTATGACAAGATCAAATAAATAAAAATTTAAGTACCTAACATAATATTTTTATGACTACAATTAATATGAAATACCATTCAATATTGTATTAGATATTGTTATAAAAATACAAAATACTTGGTTTTAAAAAGTTTTTAAGCTCTAAACATCAACAATCAGTGACAAAAGAGATTTCAAATCAAATAGAGAAAACCATAAATATCTTTCTTATGTGAAACATGTATATATATAATGTAATGTGTATAAAACATACATATAATGTATATGTACACTTAATACATATTATCATTATATGTATCATGTGAACATATAACACAAATGTATTACATTGTAATATGATACATTTTTGATACGCATTATAAATATCAAATGATATTTTGTATGAGTTCATAACATAAATAAAAGAAACAAATATCAATTTCTTAAAGCTTTTTGTAGTTAATTGGTGATATCTAGTCACTTTTTGTGACCCTAACACAACCACTCTTATTTATTCACAAATGTACTTATAAATCAAGTTAACACTAAATTTTTAAATTAGAAATTTATTCAAAAACGTATTAACTTCCTAATTACTAGTTAAATATGGAATAAAATTACACATATGATCAGTCTGAAAAATGAATTGAACGACTTATAAGCAGAAACAGGAATATTAGGCTAGATATTATAAGCAATTTATGATGAGTGTCTATAATAAAATTAGGAAACATTCTGTGAGTCTTATACTTAGCTTTAAGGGAATTCAGTAAGTGGTGATTATAACAACTCAAATAAATAAATAAAAAAAGTATTTTATTCTATAAATTCGGCAAATATTTCCAACTGTTATTCTTTCACCTGTATAAATATTAACATGAAAAACTTGTTGGCATGACTTTCTTAATATTAATACATTTTTTAAAATGTCAAATATTTATATTTTTTATTTTAAAATTATTTAACAAAAATACATTTAGCAGCATAGACATTTTTACAATTAAATAAGTCATTCTTTGAAAACTAAACACTGTAATGAGAGCCACAATATCAATGAAGTAATCAAAATTAAAAATATATTAAAAAATATTTCTATTTATGCATTTTAAAAAATCCACTAAAATATGATGAATATCTATATTTTTAAATCAAATGGAAGATAATTAATAGTTTTCATAAAATCTATCTTTAAAACCTATATAACAAATACAATGAAAAAATTTTTAAACTATTTCAATTTCACAAATTTCATAAACATATCACCAATAATATTAAATTTCAATTTCGTGATTTCAAAAAAAAAAAAAAAACAATGTTATTTCTTTAATTTAGCATAAAACTGTAGTTGTAAAAAAACTACTGCATTATTCAATGTTAAACTGTTATGGAATTTTGAAATAAGAACATATCAAACCTTTTCATTCGAATTCCTTCCCTCATGGCTTTTAAATCATATAGGCAAAGCCGATTCAGTTTATCATCGTCAGTTACACTTCGTATTTCTTCAATTTCTTCAGGAACTTCATTGTCAGGAAATTCCTAAAGGAAAACAAATTGTTTATTACTTTGGTGGTAAGTATGATTTAAAAATGGAATAAGTATAATTATACTGATTTGATATTTACTTATACTTTTTAGCATATATATAAATCAATACAACAATGCAAAATTGAGAAAAAATTAAATCATACAGTGCTATGAGGACTGAGAGAATTGCTTACAATTGATGGATTACAATTGATTAGATGGAGCTATTTACAAATGAAAATTCTAGATTATATTTATTATAAGTTTTTATTTTTAATATTTTTCACTAAAACTATTTTTTTTTCAGTATATTAGCTTTACAATAATATTCTAAGATAGAGTTGAAAGCAAGATCCAGGAAAGGCAATGTTAATCTTATTCAAAATTATTGATAAAATAAAGTGCATGAATAAATAGTATTTAAAATTTTAAAGACGAAACCAATTTAGTCTCTTCTAATAAGAATAACAAAGGAAATTTGGTGAAGTATATAATTTTTCATTTAAATGTTGAAAAAAGCATTTAGAGTAGAATATTATTTGATTTATGAAAACAATTTCAAAAAAAAATATCTTTATTAAATATGTAGCTGGTATAGTAAAAGAAAAATATTAAATATATTTCTTTTAAAGATAATTTTCATTTTAGTAATTCAAAATAATTATTCACTGAAGTAACATAGTATATTAAGCATTGAATGGATAACTATAAAAAAGAAACTGACATTATATTGAGACTATACAACATCTTTTATCATAATTTTACTGAAGCAGCTGAGAATTATTATATGGAAAGATAGTAACCTTTACTTAAATATAGGAAATGACACAAATGCAAAAAGAAAATTGAGAACTAATATTACAAACTAAAAACTGATATTTTATTGAAATATAAATACAATTTCAAATAAAAATTGATTTATGCATTTCTTTGAGGTATTTTCTGTATTTTAGGTAAAAGTTAAAGTTCTACTTACAATACACAGCTTTTGCTTTGGAATGAAATATAATTACACTGTTAAATTTTGAGTGACACACGCACTTATATTATAGTAAATATAAACATTTGAAATATAATGCTTGGTTGTAAGCAATTTATATTAAATTAAGAAATATTTTCAACAAAACGAATTCAAAGAATCTAAAAGTCACAGATATTGATTCACTAGATTTTCATTATTTAAGGACACTAGTACACTTTAAAAAGGGTGTGTACTTTAAATAACCCTTTATTAATCACTAGTAATCTACATCAATTATTCAATAAGTGTTATAACAAGAATCAAACTATGTTAAAAATAGGAGAAAAGAAATTTTGAAATTAAAGAAATCATCTACCTTTAAATTAACAGCATAAGTATTTTCTTCGTTAAAAATATATATTATACAGAATATAAAAATAACATTTTTATTCTCCCATCACTAATATTCACTCCGAAATTGCAGAGAATACTTAATTCAGACAACATGGGCAAGCCATACACAATTTTATTTCTCAACTTTAATATCTTCTAACTCTTCTAAAAACAGTACATTGCACAACGAATTTGTACATTGAATAGGTTCACAGTTGTGGTACAAGACAGTAAATTAGAATTTACACCTGAAGCTAAATTATACCATTTTTATTTTGCAAGAATTTAACAATATTAATAAATCGGAAGACATTTTAAATAACTGTTTTTAATGCTCAGTTACAATTTATACATTATACTAATTACAATTTAATAGCTAAATAGCAAGAAGAAAATTTATATTTATACCTGCCAATGAGATGCCAGAGGATTGAAGCTGTTGGCTTCATGGCGAACTTTGGCTCGTAACGCAGCAGAAGGATGCCCAAAAAGATTCAAAATTTGATTGACACTAGAAAAACATTAACAATGATTACAAAAAAGGAAAATAAATAATTCATAATTTTTTATAAATATATAAAAAGAATTCAGTTAAAAACTTCAAATATCAGTTACAAATTATTATTTTTTATTTTTTAACATTTACATGTGATATAAACTGTAAAGAAGAAATTATTGGATTAGATATAACAAGCTGCACATTTTAAAAATTTTGATATCTTTTATAAATTGATTGCAAAGCTTGAGGAATATGAATAAATTAAAATTTTAAATTAAAATGTGCAGTTTGTTAAACAGCAGACGGATGATCAAAAAGATTCAAAATTTGACTGACATTAGAAAAACATTAGCAATGAATACAAAAACACAAAATAAATAATTTTATGCTTTTTATCATTTTTTATGAAATTATAAAAGGAACTTTGAATAGAAAATTAATCAAAATATCAGTTAAATTAAAAAAAGTTTCAGCAGTTATGTTTAATCATATTTAAGAGATTTATTAACATATTCAGAACTTTAATGACATTCTTTTAACTGTTTAGTCAGTTATATTTTAATTACTTAATTAACCAAGTTAACAAAAAATATTCTATGGTTAAAAAACCACTACAGAGTTGACACATACAGATCTATATAATTTTTTATCAATCTATAAGTTCCAATTAATGGATGTGCAAAATTTTTCAAAGGAATTGTGATAAATGTTTCAAGAAGAATACTGTCTTCCTAGTAAATAATGAAAATTTCTAGCCTCATATTTATGTCCTATTTATTGCATGCAAATATAATTTGATTATATATGAGAAAAAATATTTTTTAATCATATACAAAGTTTTCAAATCAATTTAAATTGGGAAGGTTATTTATCCAATCAGTCTTTTCATTTATCTATCATCATAATAACTTCTAAATATTCTATCTTCATTATTGATAATATAGAATTGTTTTGAAGTCGGACTTACTTTTCTAATGGATATACAAGAACTGACGACTTGGTGCTATCATTTCTTACAATTCCTTTAACATTGAAACTGAAATGCATTGATTGTTATTCCCACAAATAAAATAAATAATGGAACAGAAAATATTAAAAGATTTGGCATAGCTAAGCATAATAAAACTAAAATATTAATATAATAAAACTAGTATTAAAAAAGTTTTTAAAAAAATTGGCAGCTTTTAGATTTTCAGATTTCTTTTAGAACTTTAAGACTTTCAAACTAAACATATAATTTCAACTCTTATAAACTAATATTGGGACTTAATTAGAATATTTTAATAAAAAATGTTTCTAGTTAAAGACATCACTATAAAGTTAAAATTGATCATTGATCAGTAATAAAGTTAGAAAATATTAAAAAATTTAATAACCGAAAATAGCTTAAGATAACTTTGCAGATGATTTAACCTTTATAAATTCTTATTAAAAAGGCAAACTTTTAGAAAATTTCCAAAAGATATATATGAGTACTTGCTTACTTTTTAAGAAATCCTTTTTTACAAGTGATTCTTAACTCTTGTTTAATGGCTCCAAAATTCATTTTACTTATTTTGTTTAGTTTTAAGCATAAATTTAATTTTAAATGAATAATTAACTTGATAAATGCAGATAATAAAGTTATATGAAACCAAAAAATCTCCTATATTTCTATCAGCTGTATGCATGCATTATTTTTCATTCTTAAAAGATTTATATTAACGACTGTCCTATATAATTCAATAAGGGCAAAATTATGATGAAACAAAACAATTTTTATTTAATTTTGGAGATTTCAGCTGATGCTTCAATTTTTTATTATTCAGGAAAAATATAATAAGAATACATACAAAAATCAGAAAATTCTATTCTTATTCAGGCTGATTATATAATTGATATAAAATCAGCTATATAGTTGATCTGAATAACTTAAAAATACAACAATATTAGATTTGGCATATCTGATAACCTTAGCAGAAAACAGCAAAGATGTTTCTTCAAAAATGTGAAAAAAATGTTTGAAATGTATTTGGTGGGAACAAAATCATATTTGCAAAATATGTTGACATAGAATTATAATAAGAATAATAAGCATTTACATATATTTCTCTTGAATATATTAAAAGGAAAAGCATAATAAAAAAGAAAGATTAACTGTTTGTTTTCTTAAATTATAACATTCTTCCAGACAATCATAATGATCTAAATTTTCAAGATGAAAATTAAATAGTGGTTATGTTATTTATATTTCTTAAATACTTTTGTTTGAAATATAAATTTATCATGTGCAATAATAATAAGAATTAATTTCACCATTAAAACAATTAGTAAATAATAAATTTGGAAAAAAATTTAGAAAAGAACTAGTCTAGTATTCACAAATTTTTGTCTGCAAGATATATAATAAAATTTTTCTAAATATTTCTGTTTCATTTGTATAAACAAATTAAGAAAAAATTACAAATCTCTACAGAGCGCATAAAATTAATTTTCAAAATATTATTAGATTCAAAGTTTTCACAATAAAAATCCAATTTCCTTAGTTACTTCTGTATCTATTTATATAAGCTAATTAAGAAAAAAATATTTACAGAAAAAGCTGCTTGAAAAATTCTCCTAGACCATCATTTTCTTGTAAAGTAATTGATAGTAATTCTGCTGACTGGGTTTGTAACTGTAATTAAATCATATGAGAATAAATAAACATAAATTACTAAAGCATTCAATTCATTGAAGAATACATAAAACACAAAGCAATGAAAACTTAAAAATAAGAATCAGTCAGCATTTAACAGCTTACCCTACGAAATAAATGAGAAGGATCTTTTGTACTCCAAATAAGAATAGATATATCGCCGCTTGAAACATAAGCTTTATCATTGTGAAGTAACACATGAAAAATATAGCCATCACCAGTTTTGACTCTACAAATATAGAAAATAAAGTATACACTTGAATTTTGCAGCAGAAATGAGAAACATTGAAATGTAATATTATTAATTTGGTAAACTAAATATATTGAAACTTAATACCACTAAAATTTTGATTCATTAAAAATAATCTAAATTTCATTCATTAAAGAAAAGGTTTTGATTTTGCATTTTTCAGTTTTGTAAAAAATAGGGAAGGTTGTTTATATTTATTATATTAAGGTCACAGTGGCTGGTACGGAAAAATATGGGTTTTGTTATAAGATGTTAAGAAGTATCCCCAAATCAACAAAAGATAAATCACTAATGGTGGCTGATGAAAATAAAATAGGTTAATCACAATGCCTTCAAAGTGAAATACCTTTGAAGAGTAGAAAGCAAGGCTAGATGAATTTCTGCTTTGTCCTTGCCTTTAAAATACAAGGCTTGTTTGTTGTTGAACGGTTATTTTTGCACACGATTGCTTAGTAGATGGGGACCTAAGGCTTAATAGGATTTTGAACCACTACAAGCACCCAGGCCTAAAGTGGGATTCTAACCCACAAATTAATGAACCGAAGGCTAAAGGTCTAACCATTCAGTTTCCAGCTTGGCTCAAAATGCAAGGAATCACCTATTTTTGGGATTACAATAGCATGCCAATTAATTGACCCATCATATAAGTTGTCATCATACCCATCAAAAAGGTGATTAATCAGACAGAGCATTAAAAAAATACTAAAGTTTTATGTATTTTTAGATATCCCTAAATATGATAATCACATACAAATTCATGGAATAAAAATTAACACTTCTTATAGAAGAACTTAATACAAATCATCAAATCGAACGAGAATCTTCCAAGTTCTCATGTCCAATCTTATGCTTGAAGAATATTTTGATCAAAAAGAACTAAAATTGAAGTGTCTCAAAATGATACACTTTTGTAAATAAAATTATAACAATCAATAAGGCTACCAGTTTTGTGAATGAAATCAAATAAATTATTAAGTAATGAATGAATATTTTTTGACACAGCTGCATAGAAAATCATCCCAAGTTTTCATAATCAAAAGTATGAGCTGCATTATTAACCATGTTCATAGATCTCATTTGCAAATGCTATCAGATTTGAATCTGGGCATTTGTGAGCCAATTCATCAAAAGAATTTAAATAGTTAAGATCACTTTCCAATCTATATATATATATATATATATATATATATATATATATATATATATATATATATATGATGAAAGGGATATTATTCAGCTGAAAATGAACAGTTTATTCCTTTTATAATTTAAAAAACAAGTATGATTAAAATCTTAAATAAAATAATGTCAAAAAATTTTGGTTGTCCCTTAAAAATTTATCATTGCTTAGTTTATACTTAAATTGTTCTAGTCGTCTGACATATCAAACATCATTTTAGATCACTATGTGCCAGTTTGAAACTTATGACATTTGAATATGATTTTTCAAACAAATTAACTCTGTCATAAAAAAGATTTTTCATTTGCAAAAAACCACAATATAGTTTCCTGAGCTGGAGAACTGAAAAAATTATTGCCTTATCACAGAAGACATTCCCCTTAAAGTTGGTAGGTAGATATGTGGAATATCTATTTTAAATACATTTTTTGTAAAACAAACCCTATTTTATATGCTGTCATTATTTTTTAAATTAATAGTAACAAGTTTTTCACAAAATGTAATAAAAATCTTAATAGTATAAATGTGGAGGCTTATTTAAGCTGTAATGTAAATACATATAAGTGTAAATTTTAGGAACCACATTAAAATTTCTAATTAATATTGGTCCTCCATCATGTAAGGGTAAAATACAAATAAATAACTACCTTCAAATTAAAAGCTGGTGCTGAATATATGATCAAGGAAAAGAAATACAAATAGTATATAAAAAATGGTGCAAATTAAAAGCTAAATTTTATAACCATAACTTAATCAAATATTTACCTCTTGACATAACGCTTTTTCCCATCAGTTTTCTTTACAGAGAAACTTCTGTAAAATTGTTCAAAAGATGCGTCATCATCATCGTCAAATACATCACTGTAAAAAATATTTGAAATTAAAAAATATTAATATTTGCTTCTTGCACAAGAAAAACTGTGAATATCATAAAATAATTTAGCTAAGAAAGAGCAAAATTTTTAGTATTTAGAATACAATGTTGTTAGCTAGATTGTATGACAAAATCACTATTGACAGACAAAATTAAGTAGCTCATGATAATACTTTGTTCAGAATTTATAATAGTAGAATTCTATAACCATTTAACAAAATAAATATGGCTATATTTATATTTAAAAAAATTATTATAAAAGAAATAAAATTATTTGAAAAACTGCTATGAAATATAATCATTTGCATCTCCATAAAAAAATGTAATGTATAACATAGTAGAAACAAAAAATAATTTAATTAAAACACAAACAAGCTAAATGCTGCATTAGGGAAAAATATACATAAAAAATTATTCAACTGGTTTATTATCATGAATAGAATAAGTTGTGTAACAAATAAGAAGTTGAAGATTTATGCCTTTAACATTTTACAAAAACAATTATTTTCTAGATTACAGGGTACTTTAACATATATGGTTGAACATTAAAATTTAATTATTCTTTTTATATTAAACTTTCAGTGTTTAAACTGATTCAGAATTATATTCAGTTTCTAACATTACTCATTTTTAAAATATTTCATCAAGCAATGAAAATGGCAAAAAGAAAATAAACTGAGCTTATATAGTAAAGTGTGATTAAATACAACATTTACGCAACATATTTTAAATAAATACCGCATTTTCCTGTATATAATCTGTAGCAGTGTTTTATCCACAAGACCTTTTCTTTCCGAGTAAAAGAAAAAAGCATCGCATAATCAGCAGTAGCGTATAATCTGTGACAATTTTTTCGACAGAATAGCCAAAAATGTATACTGCTAAAAACCCTGGGGTCACATAAAAATATTAAAAAATTACACAATGTGATTGAAAATATAATAAATTGCACAGAAAAAACATTTATTAAGAAAATGATTTGTTTGAATCCATCTCATTGCAAAGTGTGATTAACTGAGATGAAAGTTTGAGATTAATCAAGAGCAATTATTCCAAAAAGCTCGAAAAATATGTCAATTTTTATTTTTTAATAGCTCAAAATGAAGTTATCACATATTTTTCAAAAATAAAATTTGTTTTGTTAATGATTAAATGAAAGATAAGGATTATTCTTGAATTGCGCATTGGATACATTTTTCTTTTGTACTGAGCCTGTTTTGTTTTTATCTTAATTTAATACGTTAGTCATCATTTTTTTATTTGGCTTCTGTACATCTTTCAGTTTAAAATCTATCTTGTAGCTTAAAAGTTTTTGCTTGCACATGAAGAATTTGAATATTTTCAGAAAGAAGTAACTGAAGTCAATACAAAATCTGAAATGATTATACCAATTGTTTTTACAATTACCATATCTTTATGATGAATCAAATTCGTTTTTGAACACAATGAACAAAGCTGATTATGGATGCAATAAGTTAGCTGAGTCATGACAGCATTTGTTATTTATTTAAAAAAATTTTATTGCAAGTTTTATTGATCAAAATTATCTGCAGTGGCTTATAATATGCACAATGAAACTCGAAGCATTTTAACAGAAAATCTACAGATTATGTACAGGAAAATACAGTAATTATTAAATTAAGATTATTTGCATAAATATAGTTTACTTGACTTGTTAATTATAATGATACATCAAACAATACAGAATTCTGCAATGAATAAATTGAATTTCAAAGCCAAATAATTTTTACAAAGATTGGCTTGGTTTGTTTCTCTCTCAATGATCATTCTATTGGAAACTAAGGCTATAAGGTCAGGTTTTAAAGTTTTTAAGAGATTCCAAACAAACTTCATACACCTGAGCCCAAAAGTGAAATTTGAACCCACCAATTATTGAACTAACAGAATGCATCTGGCAAACAATTTGGCTCTTTTTCAGAGGCTAAATAAATCAAAGTAAATTAATTAAACAGTAATTATATAAATAATTCCAAATTTCAAAGCAGACTTAGGAAAATTTAAAGTCAAAACAAATTAGACTTTTTCCCAATTTTATATATATGTATATAAAAAAGGCAAAATCTCAAAATAATAGAATAAATAACTTGTACAATTACTGGTACAGCTTTGACTAAAGAATAAACACTTACACTGCCTCAGGAGAAGGTGTCCTCACAGGAGGCACACTGCAGAATTGTGCAGCTTGTGTGCCAAAAAAGGTGTTTTCCGTAGGTCTCAATTCCTTATCTGAGGATAGCACACTGAAAGGTTGTGGCTGTTTTTGAACACAGTCCATATGGCTAGAAGTTAAACCACCATAAAGGGAAATTGTTTGTTAGTGGCGGAATACAAGGAGACAATATACGTGGAACAGGAGATACTGGATTTTGTAATGGAAAACTAGGCATAGTTTGAGGAAATGCAGAGACATTCTGCAATGAACAATTTTGAGCCAATCTTGCAATATTTTCGGAACTATTTCCAGCAGCAACAGTCAAAGTTTTAAGCAACTGCATAAGTTGCTGTTGAGCAATCTGTAATACCAAAAATATTGTTAATTGAAACTAGTTATATATATCTATACATACACTTTTATATGTATATATAATTAGTATAATAAATACATAATTTATAAAAATTACATAAAATATTTTTACAATCTTATAAATAAAATGTAATTTGTGTAATAAAGAAAGGTATATTTTTATATTTGTAATAAAAATATACCTTTCTGAATACCAATGCTAACTAAAACAATAATATGAAAATGGATGAGAAAAATTATTTGTAGCTTTTATCTTTAATGAAATATTTTTACTACATTAACCAGATTTCATACCAAAATTATTTTCAATATTGTAACATGTACCAAGCAAGCTTTGTCATAAAATTTAATAAGATTGATTTCTTCTCAAACTTTGTTAGAAAACTATTGTTTTAATAGGCATTAAAAATATTCTCAATTTAACAAAGTGGCTATTATATTAAATTTAAAATTAATTCATTGTCAAGACATAGTTTCTCTTTTTGATTTTATTATTTTAGCAGCATCACTGTAGAACATAACATTAACTGATATTAATATTTTATTATTTATTTGGGATTGTATAGTAATTTAAAAATCATTTTATTCAACTTTTACCTTATTATAATGATTGGCAACATCTATTGCATTCTATAATTTTTATTATTTTACATAGTTTAGTTCTTTTTCGGTTTTTAAACAATGTTTTTTTTTTTTTTACTGAGATTATGTTACTAAATGTATACAATAGTCTAGATTATTTATCTGCTTAGCTTGGAGCTACTTTGAATAAGTAAAAGAAAATTGTCAGAAATATATTGCTTAGTTTTTCATTTTTATTTCTATTTAATTAGAACTTTCTAATTTTTTAGGGATGCATACAAAAATACTAATCAATCTTGTAGAATTTAAATAATTTAATGGATAAAAATGACAGTTACTGAAGTAATGTTGGTTGGAAAAATGAAGATCTAGTTGTATAGAATGAAGAAATAAAATGAAGATCTAGATGTAGTTGTATACAATTAAAGAATTACAATCATTTATACATAAAACAATGAATGAATCAGAATAACAAATACTGGAAAACAATGAATTAGAATAACAAATACAAGAAAACTGGATTGCTTTATCTCATAGTTAAAGAAAACAATTACTTCTTGTATTAATATTTTTTGTTTAATTTTTTTAACATTAAAAACATTCATTTAACTTGTTTTTTAAGTTTTCCAAAAATCAGAAGCTGAGAAAAATTAGAAATGCTATCTGATATTTGGAAGCTTTTGAAAATCAGTAATAAACAAAAACATAAACATACTGAAACTGCTCCTAATTTAAAAAATTTTGTTACAGATAATCAGTTTAAAGAAAACAATTGAATAAATAAGGAAGTATAAATTAATGAATACTGAAATTTGATAATTATAACATTTTAGTTTTCATTAGACAACAGAAATAAATAATACTTACTTCTGCAGGAGATGGCTGTTCAAGATTTTCTAGTTCATCAAAATAGTCAGCAATACCTTCATCTCTTAAGATATCATTAATGAACAAATCAATATCCCCATTTGTATCACAAAGTATTAGAGATAAAACACCATCCTAATATTTATGAACAAATTAATGTATATATGTGTACAAATTTATAAAAAAATACTTCAAAAAATTAAATTCAAAATGTCCGTTTTATAAAATTGACAACAGAAGAATACATCAAGACTGTAACTATATTTATATCTTATTTTTGAGCATATCTTTCTATGCATAAACTTTCAGATTTCTTTGCTTTAATTTCATTTCATCAGTATTTTCAGTAGGCATTTTCTATCCAATTTCAAAATTTATTACTAAAAACTGACCTAACTTTAAGCAAAAATTTATTTTGTAAAAGCAATTTTTATGTATTTTGAACAATAGTTTAAAGAATTTAAGGCATGCATCACCTGAATATGATAATAAAGGGAAAAAAATTTTCAAGCTTACATCTGATCACTTTAAAAATTTATAATTTACTTTTAATTTCATTTTAATTCTAAACTATGTACACAAACTATTTAAGAATGCAGTATCTTTTATGAGAGTGTATATATAATAAAGAACAGAATTAGTTAGAAACTTTCTATGACTTCAATGAACTATCGATTTTGAACAACAAAAATACATTTCAAAAATTTAAATAATAAGTTTCTTTTAATCTAAAGTTGCTTTATATGAGTAAACCTAGTAATCACAAAAAACTTTAAACCAATATTTAAATATAAAAATATAGTGTATGATTTATAACTAGTACTAGATTTATAACCAAATCATTTGTCACAGTAATCTGCATCAGTCATTCCATTCAATCTCCCGTAAATTTATGCCAATAAAAATAGAAAATACAAGCAATTCAACTACCCGGGAACTTAATTTGAAGTAAAACATAAAGATAAATTTGTAATATTTCCAAGCTATATGAGAAGATTAAGCAAAATTATTTCATACTTTTCAAATGAACATGTTGTAGATAGAAAATTATATATTTAAAAATGAAAAGAACTATTTGTGTATTATAACTATAAAAATTCCTATTTAGTCTCTAATTACAATTTATAATTTCTAACATATATATGTAGATAAAATTATAACTGTGAATGAAAATTAAAAAAAAAATCATAATATATAAAAATGTTATTTCAAAACAGTGCTTTACTTTTATATCTTCAATTTTAGCCATCAATGGTACATCTTGACATAATTCTAACATTCTTTCACGACTTCTTTTATCCCAATTAGATGCCTAATAATTAAACATGATGATAAGTAAGGAAGAATAAAATAGTTTATTATTATTAAAATGATAATATAACCTTTAAACATTAGATACACTAGTTTTCCACAAATATTTAAATTCAATTCTAAAAAGCAAAACAGCACAATGTGTTCCACAAAACATGTGTTACTATTTTTAATGATAACAGAACAATGAAAATAATGCTCATAAAAATGTAAATTAATGAAACAATAGAAACAACTTAATACAAACAGCCTCTATGCTCCAACTTAAAATGTTAAACCAGAAAAAAATGAACATACATGCAAAACATGTCTATATTAATATGGTTCTTATTTAATATACTTCAAGAAAATGTTTTTAATCTCCTCTAAAAATAAGAAATTGACTTTTCTTAATATTGAGAGCTTTACCTTATAAGTAAAAGCTAAAGATAATCAACTTTAAGAATTTGTATCAACTAGAATAAAATTATGCATCAGAAATTGGTACTCTTGAATTTAAACAGCAGCAAAAAAAATTATATTTTCATTAAAACAGAACTTCATTAAATGGAAAACTTTCTAAATGAATCAAACAGTTAAACAAGCAATTTTTTAAGTATAATTTTACTTTTTAAATATAAAATTAAAACATCAGGAAACAAATTTGAAAAAATAAAAATAAAAGATTTCATTGTTTTTTTTTTTTTCTTTCAATTTGGGATTTTTTTGAATTGCAAAGAAACATACTTTTTATATTTAAAAAATCAAAAATTTACACTTCATACCCCTTTTGCTGGCTTTACAAATTTTAGACGGGATTTTATAGCTTGGGCTGGTAGATCCAAATATTCTCTCCTATAAAAAATTGCAAAATATTATACAACTGTAAAATAATTTTGGACAATTATTAGCTCTAAATTTAAACAAAAGTCTTTTCTAAATAAAGAACACACCTAATATATCGAAGCATATTAAGAGGTATTTCATCAGTTGTTCCATAATCTACATAAAAAACCTAAAAGATAGAAATACTTAAATATAAACAATTAAACCAAAAAATGAACTATATAATACTGATATGAAATCCTGAATATACCCTAACAAACTCCATGGATACAATTGAAACAATTTTAGCACGATACCAATGCTGATCAGATGGCCATAAAGCAACACAAACAGTGCCAGCTCTGATGTCCTTTGGTTTAATTGTATAAGCATCACTAAGATCTCCAGTATAAAAGTCTCTGAAAGAAAGAGAGCATTATAAAAACAGTTAAAGCACAAGAATAAAATCTAATATTTTCTAAATTTGAGTTATAAAAAAATAAAAAATAGGTAATACAATAAAAGTGCAAATAAATAAATATGAAGATATAATCACAAATCAAAGATGCTGAATTGACATTACATTGATGTAAACTATAATTATTGTAAATTGATATTTTAAAATCATTGATTATAAATGTTTTTACTACACTGCAGACCTTTAATTTTGTTATTACAGCATTTTGAGTGCAGATTTGCGATATATATTTCAGCAGTTCTATTTGTACATTTTTATTTCTCCTGTTTTTAAAAATTATATAAGAACAGAAAATGATACATTAGTACCATTTCAAACATTAGAAAGAACTAATAGAATAAAAAACTCAAAAGCAGCCAGCACTTTTAAACTGCATAAAGAAATATTAAAGGATTTTTTTTTTCTTGAAAGTGCATATTTTAAATGAATCTACTCTAACACAATGGAAAAGTAGGAAATGTACACATGGGAGAAAAAAAGTACTCATAATTTCAAAATAAAAAATAATCAAAATTTTCTTTTCAGAATAAAATTTTGCGGCAAATCATATTCCAAGAAAATCTATTTTTGAGTATGATATCATGTGATTTATTACTTGAAAATGCATAAATAACAATAAATAGTTAACTAATGTATGTAAAGTACTTACTCAATATCATCATAAAGCTTTTTCAAAGATTCAGAGTATTCCTCTCCTTGTAATTGAATGTAGAAAAAGCCAGGATGAGCAATAGATGAGGTATACACAGGAAAGTACTGTGTGGTGTTGACATAATCTGGGGGCAGTACTAAATCAGGGAATTTCGCATGAGGAGGAGCCATGTTCTAAAATAAATAACCAGCACATCTTTTGAAACAAGTTTAAAAAAGGTACAGAAACAAATTTGCTATGAAATTCTTTAAGAAGAAAAGGGTAAAGCACAGACTTTAATTTACAGAATTAAATATATGCACTCCTTTTAATCTACTGAATCATCAAAGTATCAACTAAATCATAAAAAAATGTAATCCTTTTGTTTTTAATAAATATTACAGGAGGAAAGGTTTGTACTATTGTAGAATGAATTTTTATATTTTTTAAATGTATATTAGTACTCACTCAGATTCATTTTGATTAAGAATAACCATCAAGTCCTACATGATCTTCAGTTACTACATGTCAGACACATTTGACTCATTGATAGGTAAATCTCATTCCATACTTAACTGTTCAGTTTGCAGAAATAAAATCATTTCTAGCATGGTCCACAAGTATTAAGATTCCTTTGAAAATTTTTTTACCCACAAATTATTATATCCTTCTCAAAATAAATAAATTTTACAAAAAAACAATAACTGTGTAGAAAATCCATAACCAAAATTAATGAGTGAAGTTTAAATTTCATTATAGATAAAATTCTTAACAATGATGCAAATAATAAAGTTTTAAAAATGTCACACGCAATTTTATAAAATCCATAAGTAATGAGAATAAAATGTTTTTAGCTACCATATTTACGCGAATCTAATGCACATTGTTTTTGGTCAAATGTAATATTCAAAATTGGGATGCGCATTAGATTCCACTGTAAGGTCAGCAGTTTGTCGATGATGTCAACCAAATTTAAATCATAATAGATTACTGTACTTCTCGACTACATACATTTACCTTTACATTTATCGCTGACACATTATTGCATAGAAGAGTAGCATAGAGTTAGTATAAATAAACCTTTTAAGGGGTACATTCAGACGGAGTATGAAAAATAGTTTTGTAAGCCAAACTGTGAATTGACTCCGACAAGAAAAATAAGCATGTAGCACTGCACGTTGTTGCTGCCTGGAAAAGCATCGAAGCACCAATGATTGTGAACTCTTTCAAGAAATGCTTCATTTCAAATTCATTGAATGGCAGTGAAGATGACGTGCTCTGGAACGCCGAGGATGATGAGGAAAGAAGAAATTAATCTGTTTCTGATGAAGAGAGCTGCGAGGATTCCAGTGATGAAAACATTAGTGAATAAGACA
>JAJQOW010001308.1:0-54745 GCA_037975125.1 Latrodectus hesperus | reverse complement strand
CAAACAACACAATTTCGTCCAGTAGACGTAGATATGACATCCTCGACAGGATGTACTCTAATCCAGTAGACGTCTAATTTTGGTCCAGTTTAGATCCATGGCTCGTCAAATATCCACCTATTTTACGTCCACTATACGTCTACGAGACGTTGCCAGTGGATGGCTCATGGACGAAATTTGGATGTATTCATACGCACTGCTCTATACTAGGTACTTTTATGGATGTGTTCTAGATGTGTGTAGATTTTGAAATAATCCCTCATCTATCTTAGTGGCTCATATATTTTTGTCCACTAGACAAAGAGAAAATTATTTTTAATTAGCTTGTTACTTATGAAATTGCTTTAGCATTACATTTTTCTTTTTTTTCAGTCAAATATCCTAGATTTCTGACAGATTTACTGTTCAAGTTTAGTTAATGTAATAAAATTCTCACAATTGATAAATTAGTATTATTTTTATGCTCATTATTTTATGGTTGACCTTTTGAAAATTTAGTTTCTTATTGTTTAAAATAAAACGATTCTTTTTATCTTTGGAAAAGTTAAAAATTACTTCTAATAAGTTTCCAGTGAATGCATAAATTAATGAATTACTATTATAACTAGAGAGTAATAATATAGTCAAGGATATTTTTTTTGTGGAGTGTAATTTTTTTATTTTAATGTCAGCAAAATTATTGTTCATACTTTATTTTTTTAATTAATTTTGTAGTAAGAGAAACTATTTGTAGAAGAGTTATTTCTCAGCCATATATTTTAACTAATTAGATATTATTTCAACAATGTCTTTTTTTGTAAAAGATAAAAGAGAAACTTTTATTTAATTAAAGTTTTCCACTCAATTGAATATTCCAAATTATTATGACAAAAATTCTGAAAATTACTTATTTCATTGCTTAAAAGCTGAATTATTTTCCTTTGTAAATGTTAAAATTTGTTTAAGAAAACATTCCAGCAAGAGAGTGTAAATCTTAATTAATTCAAGAAAAATATAACAAACTAATAGATTTTATTTTTAATGCACACAATTTTTATTCTGATTATTTACATTATACATAAATATTAATAAATATAATTTCACCATCTGTTGTCTTTGAATACTGTGGAGTTCACCACGCAGCATCTGAAAATAAAGTACATTTAAAATAGTTAGCAATAACAATTAACATTTTCAGATGAATAACCTCAGACCAAATAGTAAAACTCCTGAAGACAATTTTCATCAATATTTAATTTATTTCTTATCAATCTGATTAATACATTAAACTGATTGGATGTAAATCTCATTATTAAAAAACAGCATAAATTAATCAGAAAAATATCAAAAATTTCTTTCACTAATTTAAGACATTAAGTAACTTTTCTAAGAAATATCAGCTTTGTAAATATGGTAACCTTTGTGTTTGATTAAATAATTAAAATTACAAAATGTTTAAAGTATGTTACAAACACCTTCAAATTATCAGATAGAATTGAACATTACTTTTATAATGAAAACAGTGCTTAAGTAATCAAACAGAGAATTGAATTTATATATTAGCGCTTACATAAATATATTTCATTAAAAAATTTTTTATGAGAAAAGTGTATTTTTTCATCATTTCTACAAAAGAAAACTTTCAATGACATGCTTATTCAAACATTGCACTTACCTAAAACTAACTGCTTCATATTCAGTTCATTAAAGGATTTCTTCATAGCACCAAAATAACTGAACTCAGGTGCAAGTTTATTGGCCATCAATTTTTTTAGTGATGCTTATGGTGCAATTCCCGGAAGAAGTTCCCCCAGACAAGCTTAAAAAGTGGCACTGAAACAAAAAAAATAAAAATATAAATATTTTATAATTAAAAACATTTTATAATTTAAATTTGAAATTACTGTATTAATTTTGGCAACATCCATACATTATGTAGTCATATTAATAATTATTATTTACAGCATAAAATTCACATAAGTTTTAGAAAAATCTAATATATATTCCTATACATTTAATAAAGCATATATATAAAAAATAATTATTTAAACAATACAAAATCAAATCAACTATAATATAGTAAAAGCGCAATACAACACAATTTCTTCCAATAGACGTCGATATGACATCAGGTGGATGTACTCTAATCCAGTAGACGCCTCATTTTGGTCCAGTTTAGATACATGGCACGTTAAATATCATAATACCAATTTTAGAAATGTTTATCTTTTTCATTACATATATGCTAAACCTAAGGGACTAATTTCTGGAAAAAATATACTACTTAATCTTTTACCCTTTGGAATTGATTAAATAACTGAAATTACAAAATGTTTAAAATTAGTAACGAATCTTCAAATTAGAAAAACAAGAATTAGATTAATAGGTAAAATTTAACATTACCATTAAAAGAACGGAACTTAAATAATAAAATATAGAATTGAATTTACATATTAGTGCTAAATATAAACAGAAATGTTATTTACTAAGGAATACATTAAATATTTTAATTAAACATTTTTACAACAGTAAATGATTATTAAAATTTAATACATGATATATTTATTTACAATTTGCACTCAGTAGAAACAAATTGCCATGTTTTTAATCCTTTAAAGGATTTATTTTCTTTTGCTCTACATTAGTTCCAAATAAGCATAAATAATATAGAAAAATTAATTTTTTTTTAATTTGCTTATTTTAAATTTAATCTCATCCTCAGGTATATAAATTTATAATTCTCATTTAACTGAAAAGGAAAACAAAATTTAGAATTTATAAATGATGTACATTTTATCTCTTAAAAATACAATTCAACTTTATCAACCAAAATAATTAAAGCATAACACAAAAAAATTTTAAATCTTAAATATAAAAAGATAACTATTTATAACACAAATTATTTATTCAATTTATTTGAAACTAGGTTCAGCCCATCATAAGCAATTTTTCATGCAAAGCAGAGCAGAATATGAAACACTATAGAAAAAATGAATTTCCAATCAATATTCAATAAATAAATGATGTTTACTGTGTACATCTTTTTTAATAATATTCAAATTAGATTAATAAAGAAGGCATATTTAATAGAACTAAAAATCAGGTTATTGTGTGAAACGTAGATACCATTCTGTTTATTTTTGCCAGTAAAGTCTTTGAAGTCTGTAGAAAAGTGAACTAACAACAAAATAGCTTTAAAGGAATACAATTAAAAAAAAAGAATATTGATATTTCTGTTTAAATATAAATCAGAGAATAATTTATTAAATCAAATTAATCAACAGAATTTGAATGGAAGTACACATATAATATTCATTCCAGAAACATTGTTCTGTTTATGTAATCATTTTGCTTTTTAATTTCATTGAGAGCATGCTTCTTAACTTCCTTTCAGGGCATACACATGCAAGCAAATGGTTTGAATTTCAGAAATTCCAATTAGTTACTAATTTCATTTTTTACAATAAACTAAATTCTTCTCATACAAAAAGGTTTTAACTATATTGACTTAAAAATAACTTAAGTGAAAATGAAATCAATGTATTAAAAGTTTCATTTGCTATTATAATTTATGATTTTTTTCCTAAAAATGTGAGCATTCTTATATTAATTTACTTAGATATTTAAAGTGTGATTAAAAAAATAATTTATTTTGAAGATATTATGATCAGATAGTTTTTGTAAGAGTATTAAACAAAATAATACAAAATAAGAATATAAAAAATGTTCAACATCACAAGCATTATGGAAGTAGGAAATTTTGCTACCAAATTAAGTGTACAGAAAATATTATAGAAAATCACATTCACAGATCACACACAGTCACATTCTAAATGCTTAATCACTGAAGATGTAAACATTTCATGCTAAATGATTTTACATAATCTTGACCATCATTTTTCCTACAAATAAAAAAAATGCTTACTTTAAATTCTAGAACCTTTAATAGACAACAAGAGAAGTTCTCCAGAAAAGTAAGAATTCCAAATCTGGTATGGGAAATAAACATATCTTCCATTTAACTACAAAATACAAAAATTAATTTTCAAGTATACATTTTAATAGCTCTTCATTTGAAATATTAGTCCAGCATGCATTAAAATAATTGGGTAATATAATTTTTTCTAGCTAAGTAGCAAAATCTTGAATTATTGATTTAAAATTTGATATTTAAAAAAAAAACACTCAGATTTTTTAATTCAACAGTAAAAAGTATTTTAACATTAAATCTTTGAATCAAATCCTAATATTGATTAATTTTTATCTTGTTGAAATCAAGATCTAAATACAAAAGTCTTTGTATGACAAAATAATAATAAATTTAAGCAATTTTGCAGAGAAAAAATGGTTTTTACTAAAGAAAATTACTTTGTGGTATTTTCATCCAGCAATTTTCACCCTAATCGCAATGTTTGCATTTTTAGCCTAAAAATAATTGTAAAAGTTAAAGACAAAAAAATTATTACATTCTGCTATCAAGCACAATTTATAAACAAAAGCATTATTTACCTTTTAAGGTTAATTTAAAATAGTTACAAATGTAATTTTTTAAAGTAAAAATACACTTTAAACATGGTTTTCTACACTTAGATAAAACTACTCAGTTTTTAAACCTTATTTCTTTTATGACTTCTTTGGAATAAAAATAAGTTATTTAAAAAGAAAAGCAATTATTTTTTAACTTACTTCGTTAAACACTTCTTAACGTAGCAATAAACGACTGTAGACTGTGAGGCAAACGATAATTTAAAATTATGGAAGGAATAAACATAAATAATTGCAATTGCAGTTAATTACCTACTTTAATACATGTCACGATAACATCCTTTATGAATATCTTAAGTACGTCCACCATGGACGTCCAAATTACATCTATCATGGACATATAAATTACGTCTATTACAGATCCAAATGCTAATAATCCAAAACTCATCCATCGTGGATGTCAATACGACGTCGATAGAAGACCATCCAGTTCACATATAACCATGGACGTCTTTATGACATCCAAAAGGTATCCAGGACGTCTTTTGGACTCTATGGATCTTTAAAAGACGTCCAATAGACGTGTGTGGTTGTATGGGTCCCTCCCCTTTCCTCTTTCCAAAAATTCCGAGCTCTAAAGAGCCGGTTTCGTAGCTAAAAAAATTGGTGGATTACAGGACTAGAACCCTTAACAAGAAACTTCCCCCAAAATCAAATTATTTAAAAATAACAGTAAAATTAAAAATAACAAATTAAAATATAAATAGACAAATACTCAACATACAAAACAAATAATTCTAATTAAAATAGCTAAAACAAAAACTAAACGAAATCAGAGAAATGTCATAAGTTTATAAAATTGTTTGCATTTAAAATTATATAAAGTCTATAAAAACAATGCTTCTTAAAAATGTCAAATATTTTTATGTAAAATAAATGTTTTAATGTGTGTGTGTGTATATATATATATATATATATATATATATATATATATATATATATATATATATATATATATATATATATATATATATATATATATATATATATATATATATATATATATATATAATAAAACAATTAATAATAAATAAAAATTAATAAAAAAATTTGATGTAGAAATAAAAAAAGAGAGAATCAAGTTTATGCATTGTTTAACATTCATTAACTCAAACTGTCAATTTTCGTATATAATCACATTTTTATATTTTACCCTATTTTCATTTCCCTAAATAAATGGTTTTTTTCTATCAAATTAAAATGTAAATTTTGCTGTCTATAAGAAACTAAATAGAGACTTTATACACTGATAATCTTTCTACTTATGTCTCTAAGGAAAAAAAATCATTATACATTTGTAACTTATAATTAATTGCTGTGCACCCAAAAAAAAGTATCAAAATTTCTATGACACTCATTTAAAAATATTCAGTTAGATGTTAACTTTCGTTTCTGAATATTTTAACTATAGTTTACATCTCGCTGTCAGACTTTCAAATACTTTTTTTTCTTTACATATGAAACAAAAATAAAAACAAACTCATGCTTTATTTGTTAAGGATTCAACCGTAATTTTGAACAAAAAATGCCCAAATCCTGAAATACTCTGTCCAGAAAATATTAACTAGACAGTAGAACAGTTTATTCTAAATTTTTTATTTTTACAAAATGCATATTTACAATATTGATAATGCATATTATTTTTATATTTTTTAAAATTCAGCTTTAAACATTGCTATTCACTTAGGTGCGTCTTCACTATAATTGGTCAGGATTAGAACACAGCACCTATAAATTTAACAATAAAAAATTATTAGAATAAATAATACTTTTTCACACATGCATACACTATATTTAAAAAGTAATCAAAGTTCTTTTCTAACTCAAAATGATTTTTTAATTTTAGAAATTTTCAAGATTAAATTTCTTTGTTAGCTATGACATCATATACTTCTAATTAAAAGAGTCAACAGTTGATCTTATTATAAGCAAATATTAAAATATATTATTGTACCTGTACTTTTCAATAGTAATTATTACCATAACAAGTAATTATTACAAAATTATTTTTTTATGGTATGAAAAGTATGGAAATTAATAGTTGAAAGAAAAACATTCTATGATGAAGACTTTCAAACAAATATAGCGCTCTTCTGGAAACGGTCACTAATAATGTCCAACATAAGTATGAGAATTTTTTTAGTAATGTATTTTGACTTAGAAGGTTGCATAAATGTTATGCAGTATCTAGATCAATGTTTCACAAGCTCCATAATGTGTAGAGCTAGTGTTCTTTTATTGTGTGTTATTAAACATGAAATAAAAATGTGCAATTTTTCATATAAGCAATTTTTAATAGGATGTAACTTTATGATATATTATTAGAGAAATAAAAACTACCATTAATCATACCTTCAAGTATTAATTAATCACAATAAGTAAATTACGTTACTGATATATTGATGTATACTTTTAGGCAAAGAATACTGAGATTCATGTCACATCAGAAGTATTCCATAATGTTTGGAAAACAATAATTTACACTGTTTTACATTTTCAATAGAAATTTAAAGCTGAACTATTCTAATATATATTTATGATTTTCAATAGAACTAATAATTAAAAATTATTTATAAATACAGCTTCAGATATTTTATAGTTATTTTGTATTTCGGAGCAACTTATAAACCAGCCTAAAATTTTTATTGTAATATTAAAATTAGTAACAGTTTGAATGCTCAATAATTTTTATTAATTTATTATTCTTTATTAAATAAAAGTAATGTATACTTCAAAGTTCAGTCATTACAAGATGGAAATAAACTAAAATTTTTGCCACAAACCCATAAATTACAAATGTTAAGTACTTAGCTCCATTCTGCCAACAGTTACCAATTAAAACCCAAGATGAATGTTAGATAGATTATTAAGAAGTTATTTTTTAAATATTTTACTTTGATTGGGTGAAAAGTTATATATTTTTAAAACTTTAAGGATTGACAGGGACTGAGTGTATCAGTAAATAAGGAATTAAGAATTTATAAAGGCAACAGGACAACTATAAAAGAGAAAATGCTACTATTTTATTTCCATGTTCTGTAATAAAAATGAAGCCATTATTGTAGCCAAGAAACAGCTACTTGTTTACGGCTTGTATAGTTTCCATAGATTTTCCCTTGCTTTTAATTTGACTTCAAAAGCCATAGTTTTGTATTTTCACCACATGTATTCAGCAAGATACAATTCTATGTGACGGAGACTATAATTTGAATATTTTTGTTTACAACTTTTCCAATTTCATCCATTATAAGTAGGAATAAAATTCAGAAAGTAATAGACAAATAAACTTACACTTTGCTGATTGAAATTAATATCCAAATAAGTTAATGCGTGTTTAATATCGAATTTACGAATAACTTCACTTTTAGTGTGAACATGTGGAACATTTTATAGCACATAGTTTTTAATAAATAAAATTAAAAAAACATGGTAAACAATATAAAAAGGTATAATGGTCTCTAACTAATTCTTCTTCTATTGACTCGACAAGCCCGGGTGTGCCAAGGACTTCCTTAGAACGCTTTTCCACGCCGGCCTTTGCTTGGCGACAGAGCTCCAGTTCTTCACTTTTAAAATGCTAAGATCCTCATCTACCACATCCCACCATCTGAGTTTGGGCCGACCCCTTGGTCTTATCCCGATGGGTTTGTAATGCGAGATTTTGTATGTCAGGGTGGAGGGGGTCTAGGCGGCAAATGTGTCCTGCAAATTTTATACGATTTATCTTGATGGTCTTTATAATGTCATGGTCTTTTAGCTTCCTATAGATCTCAAAGTTGTAGCGATGCCTCCAACAGCCTCCTTCATTGACTGGACCGAAAATCTTCCTAAGGACTTTTCTTTCAAAGATGGCTAGTAGATTTTCATGATTCTTAGTTAGGGTCCAGGTTTCTGAACGATAAGTCAACACCGGTCTTATAATTGTCTTGCATAGTATCATTTTGGTCTGCCTTTTAACTACTTTTGATCTCAAAAAGTTCATTAAAGCGTGCACTCTAACTTATAAATGACACAAATGCTATATAATTTTTTCAATATTTTGTTTACCAAAGGAGATTTTTAAAATATTATACAGATAAAATTTAGTAAGCTAATTATTAGAATAAATAATTAGCTAATTCTTTAATACTTAAATTTGATTTAAATAAGTTAATAATAAGTTAATAATTAATTAATCAAATTATTATATTTCCATGGAAAGTGAAATTTAAATTGTAAATTTAAAGTTATTTTTAATATATACAACACACAATTGTCATCAATAGATTAAAAATTTATTCATTCTAACATCATTGTTCAGCTATTTATTAATAAGAAATTTACCAATAAGTAGCTGAGCAATTAAACAATTTTTTGCAAAAGAAATCTCTAGCCAAAATTTCATTTGAAAAACTTAAATTTACTGATGGAAACGATTAGTATTAAGATGTTAAAAATACAATATAGAGAAATACTGTATACATAATTGCAATGTAGAAAATTGAAAAATAGAAATTCCAAGGGCATTTGCTGGAAAGCAATATAAATAGTAATACAATACGACTTAAGATTTTTGAAGTATGTTCTTAAAATTGAATTCATAAAAATAGAAATCTTTATGTTAATTGAACAAATATTTTTTATATAAATATTATAACAAAATAAAAAATATTAAAGATCAAGGTCATCTCTAGAATGCAATGAATTTTAATCAGAACAATAGTTTTTTTCGAATAATATTTCATATTTTGCTAAACATTTTTATTTCAATTACAAATTAAGTTCAAACTTTGTTATGACAAATATAAGAAAAATCAAACTTACAAACACAGCGACTTTTTCGAAGACATCCTTGATAAAGAAAGAAATTAAAAATTTGTTGATAAACAAGAAATAAAACGGTAATGATTAAATTTTAAAAATTGAAGAGTCATAGCATATAGGAATTAAGGAAATTTAATCTAAATTAGTAAGCAAATAAAAAAATTACTTAATAAAACGCAATCCAACAGCTTAGAAAAATACGTAGCCATATTGGACTTAACTTACTATAATATATCTTATATACCCAATATTGATAGTAATTTGGCTAACTTTATAGGACCAATTGTGTCTTATCATGGCTACTGGGAAACACTTCGCAACCCCTATTGGTCCAATATTGGCTTATCTTGGCATTTTCTATTGGGGAAAACTTGAGCCCCATAATAGGACCAATCTTGGTTTATCTTGGTATGCTAAATATTGGGGAAAATGTGGTTCTCATTATCAGCCAATTATTGGGCTTATCTTGGCATGCTGTACATTGGGGAAAAATTGACGCCCATCATTGATCCATTATTGGGGTAATTTTGGCAAGTTTACCAATATTGGGCCAAGCTATTTTGCAATTGACATTTTTGAAACACAATTCATCACTAATGACCTACACGACACCAGAATCCAATATTTGGTTGCAAGCAACATACTTATGGATGGAATTTTCAATGTAAATAAAAACTAACCTCAGTTTACTGTAAGCCATCTCAAATACTTCCGGTTTTCTCTCTTCTCATTTAAAATCAATGCAATCGCAAAGATTTTTATTTAAATATATTTAAGTACTTATTTCTGTTTTTGAAATTTTTTTTATTTCATCCGTTAAAATCATAATTTTTAATAAGAGTGGTATCAGTGGTGATCACGTGAATTTAAATTTTGTTTTAAATTTTTACTTAAATAATCCTGATGCATTATCATATTTTGCGGGGAATCGCTCTTATTGGCGATATTA
This sequence comes from Latrodectus hesperus, assembly GCA_037975125.1. Lineage (NCBI taxonomy): Eukaryota > Metazoa > Arthropoda > Arachnida > Araneae > Theridiidae > Latrodectus > Latrodectus hesperus. The sequence continues at coordinate 44,469 of JAJQOW010001308.1, read as the reverse complement.
AGATCAATTGTTGATGAATTATATATTGTAACCCACATTCTAACTCTTTTTATTATTTATCTCAATTGTAAATCATTTTCTTCGTTAACTAATTTTTAATTTTATGCATTTATTCCAAAATTTCAGGAAGTATATTTTGTGCACGATTAAACTCTAAATCATTTCAAATATTAAGCAAGGTATTATTTATGCTTTCTTTTATAGCAATATAAATTTTATTAAAATTTTCTTTATCGTGCTAGAATTCTACCAATTCATATATTAGTATATGAATTGGTATCAATAATGAGTAGAACAAAATTGTTATGATGTGTTTATTTACTTGTTGTTTATTAATATTTTAAACAAATCTTGGTTTACATTGCAATTAAAATTTAAGTCTTATTTTTAAGAGTTGATTTAATATATAGCTAATTAAATTAATGATTGTAAATCGGGTTCCATTGGAAATTTGAACATTTTCACTTACGAAAGTAAATTTGTTCCAGCTCGCATATTGCAACCAAATGCTATGCAATAACTACTACCTTTATTTGCTTTCTGCATTTCAAAAAATTTTATAGGATAATTACTTTTAAATGAATATTTCTCAAAAGCAAAGGAAACTACAGAAAACAAGCACAATGGTATAAGACAATAATGGAATAGTGTAAGCAGGAAGTTTTGTGCCGGAAGTTTTCTAGATCTCCACGGTAGTAGCGCACTCTATTCTACGCTTTACAGAAACTTCCATCAATATTTCTCTTCAGACCTCACACACAAGTCATTCAAAGCAACCCCCCCCCCTTTGGAAGTAATGGCAAAAATAAAGAAATTAAAGGATAATAAATCCTCAGAAATTGATGGAAAAAGAAAATGCTAAAGAAAATTCCAAACCAAACATTATTCAAAACTGCGATGCTTATCAACGAGACATTCAAAATAACGCATTTTTCTCAAAAATGGCACACATATAACATAAAAATTATTTAAAATAACGAGAAAAACGGAATCTGGCAACGAAAAAATAATAATAGTAATAAAAACTAAATTTGGCAACACCACAATAAAAACAAAAGCTGAAATCCATAACACTACAACGAAAACAATGGTTTCCAGATTTGGCGAGAAATCAGTGTAGGGGGATACTGAACTTGTTCCAGTAATTCTTAGGGTGTCAGTGGGTTGCAGTAAATACTAATGTACCTTTATATATAACATTCAAATATACACAACACAGAAAAGTGAATAAAATTGGAATTATAATGAAGGATGAAATAGGCAAAAAGTAATAAAGCAAGAGCTCAATTTCTGATCACTTAATAAGCAAAATATAGAATCTTCATTTTATTAAAAGTAAATAAAAACTGTCTTATTTCACAGCTAATAGTTCTGAATTTAAACTCTTGATTTATCTAGATTTATTGTAATTGCTAATTATTGAAAAACAATGTTATGCACTTCATTTAGATGTAATATTCAAATATTATTTTCACCAAATTCAAGCTTATAAAATGTATAACAATACATATTATCCTAAGAACTTCTTTATATTATTCCAAATCACAAAATTTCTACTATTCACATATTAAGTGGAAAAATAGTAATAATAAACTTAACAAACGATTTATAATAGTTACTTTACAATGCAAGCAAAATTACTTCTCAACATATACTCTTTAAAATAAGTGTTAACCATAGAGCTAAGAGTAGGGGGAGGGGAAATTACCCCCTTTCGATGAAGTATCAACTGTAACCGAGCGGCCATATTGGTTAGACAAGAAAAGCGCTAATTTCGCATTCTGTACCATAAGTGATACATTTATTTCTTAATTTTTGATATTTAAGCTGTATTATTTTCTTAATCTGAGTTTAAAAGAAGAAATGGGATCTTGTGTAGCATTCGGATGCACTAATAGAAAGACCAAAAAATTGGAAGGAATAACATTTCACAGGTAAGAAAAATTTTGTGCTCTGCTTTAAGTATTGTTTATTCGCAGTTTGCTTAGCTATCGTTTTATTATTTAATGTATTAATAATTGCAAAAAATTACGTTAAATATAGTTTAAAGTTATTAAATTATATTATTTTTAAAGTAATTTCTAGTTTAAAACAATATTGAAATTCACGTTGTATGTATGGAACCATAAAGTAATGATTAACTCTATGTATGTTTTCTAAGCCTTATGTATGGAACATCGATATTTTAATACATGGAAATAAAAAAATACGTAATTTATGTATAAATTTTCCTTCTAATTATTAAGCTTCTTATATCAGTTAGTGTTAACGAATATAATGTGTTTTGGTTAAGGACAGTAATTATACTAAACCTTTGATAATCCAGTTGATTTTTCTTGGTTATCTTAAAAATATTCAAAAAATTTTTTAATTCAATTACAATGAGGAATATTTTTTTATCATGAACTGATATACAGTACTTATGCATGTTCATCTACTCTTCCTCAAACCTGAGTTTGCAAAGGGTTATAAAAATGCTTAAAATATATATTTAAGATAAATATTTTAATTGCTATAGTTTTTATAGAATGTTTCTTTTTTAGAAAAAGTAAAGAATAATTTGTTTATGACAATTAAGTATATATTTGTATGTATAAGCATCTGTCTATTATATTGTATAATGTGTCTTCCATAATCCAAGTGAAGAATAAGCAAAATGTTTTGTTTTTACATTCTATGTGTTATAGTTATTCCATGTATTTTATTTCATTATCTGTTAAAGTTAGTTCATTTAAAGTAGCATTTTTGTTCCAAAACCATAATTATGTTTGTCACTAAAATGCTTGGTAATATAAATGTATTGATCAAATTTAATATTCTAGTATTAGTTTTGATACTTTTAGATAAAAGTAAAAGCCTTTATGTACATCTGTATACATTGTTATAAAGAAGTTAAAAACATTAAGTAATATTTAACTCTTGTAACAACCAATCGCCAGAGAAGCGAGTGACGTCACCCATGTGACTGCTTGCGTTATTGTGTAATCTAAAACCTTTTTTTTTAGTATGCATCCGGCACTCGCCGAGCAATGTTTTGATTTAGTTAAAAAATAAATATTTCAACTTCTGTTTTTCAAAGTCATTATTGATAATTTCTGTCTTCAATTTAAATATCGCGTAGATATTTCGGCCCATAATTTTATTATGTTACGTTGAAAAGAATTCCATTTTTATACATGATCGAGAAATCGAATTCGGAATTATTCAAATAAAAACGAAACGTAACAACTGTTGTGTCAAACTGTGCTTTAATTTTCTGTGATAAATCAAATGTTTAAATATCTCTTTGTGAAATCAGATTTTTATGTATAGTGTATAAAATATTAATCATTTCTCTTGCTTCATTCATTTATCGTTTGAGTGCTTATATGAATATGGTTTTGGTATATAGGATAGAAAGCTTGACTTGGGCAGATATCAAGTTAAATCAATTTTGTCTTTCTGTCATTGAGTATTTAGCTGAAATAGTAATACACAAGAAACTTAGTTCCATTCTTACTATATTCTGTAACTTTTAATGAAAGCTGTCATTTTTTAGTATTCTAATTTCTTTTAATAGTTTTCCAAAAGATGAGCAGCGGAGAGAAATTTGGATCAAAGCTGTACGTCGGCAAAATTGGCTTCCCTCCAAACATAGTAAACTGTGTTCAGCTCATTTCCCTGAAGAAATGATAGATCGGACATCTCTTTCTTGTGTCAGATTAAGAGACGATGCTTATCCTGTTATATTTAAAGAATTTCCATCCTATTTGCAGAAGGTAAGATTGTTATAAAAATATTTTCAAAATTCATAATTTTTACTAATGAAGAAATAAAAAATATCTTTAAATCATTTTAAAAGGTAGAATATATCTTTATATTTAATTCTAAAGAATTTTCTTAATTACTTTGTAGATATTTTAAAATATATGTATATATATATATATATATATATATATATATATATATATATATATATATATATATATATATATATATATATATATATATATATATATATATATATATATATATATATATATATATGAAATTTTTTGTTTTAAACAATGCATAACATTAAATAATTTTTATTATATTTGCCATGCATTCAGAGTGAATACAACATTACAAAAGTTGCTTTTTCCACATATTTGTTTTAATATTAAAAAATTATCTGAATAAATTGCTGATGAAGTTTTTTAACATTTGTAATGATGTAGATCCATTTTTTTATTTTTCAGAAATATAATCCTCGGAAACCTAGAAGCAGTAGTAATATTGAAGATCAATCCATCCTGTCTACAAATGAAACTATAAAGGATAGGAGTGAAACTACAGCTGTGCCAAGTATTTCTAATGTTGTTGATGCAATTCCTATGTCAGTAACAAATACTAAAATGGAATTATCATCTCTAACAAAAATCGCTTATAAACGAAAAAATAGAGAATCTGAATGAAATAATTAAAACCAAAAATAAAAAAATTAAAATTCTCCAACAAAAAACACGTCGTTATAAGAAAAAAATTTGTGACTTAAATATGCTTCTTGAAGAACTTAAAAACCGCAATTTTATTGATGATGATGTTTTACATGTTTTAGAGACTGTTAGTCTTGTTAATAAAGAATTTCTTACTCGTCAACTTGCAAGTGTAACAGAACAACATTTGCCAAAAAGTTATTCAGAACAATTAAGATCTTTTGCCCTGACTTTGCATTTTTATTCCCCAAAAGCATATGAATTTGTAAGAAAAACCTTCAATTTGGCACTTCCCCATAGACGTACTTTATCTAAATGGTATCAACATATTGATGGAAATCCTGGATTTTCTAAAGAATGCTTTAAAGCATTGGATACTAAAATTAAAAATAGTAAATATCCTTTATATTTTTCTTTAATTATAGATGAAATGGCCATTCGTCAGCATATTGAATATGATGGTAAAGAATTTCATGGCTACATTAACATGGGGCTTTCTGAAAATGAAGATTCTTTACCAGTAGCTAAAGAAGCATTTGTTATTCTTTTGGTTTCTGTAAATGATAACTGGAAATTACCTCTAGGCTACTTCCTTACAAATGGGATTAATGGTCACCAAAAAGCTAATTTAATTCAAAATGTTCTCTCCCTTTTAAAAAACATTGGTGCTACTGTTGTTTCCCTGACATTTGATGGATTAGCATCTAATTTGACAATGGCAAAAATTCTTGGCTGTTCATTTGATATTAATAATCTTATAACTACTTTTCCACACCCTGATGATGAAAACTTCAAAATTGCAATATTTTTTGATCCTTCACATATGCTGAAACTTGTAAGGAATACTTTTGGAGATAAAAAAGCTTGGCGTTTAATAATTCTCTTATAAATTGGAAATATATTGATGCATTACATAAACTTCAAGAATCAGAAGGATTACATATGGGAAATAAATTAAGGGCTACTCATATGTCTTATCACAAACAGAAAATGAAGGTCAAATTAGCAGCTCAAGTGTTGAGTAAAAGTGTTGCAGATGCAATTGAATATTGCAACAACAAGTTAAAACTCAATAATTTTAAAGGTAGTGAAGCTACAGTAGAATTTTTAAGAATTTTTAACACTCTGTTTGACATTTTAAATTCTAGATCTAATAAACAACATGGTTTCAAAAAAGCTCTAAGTCAATCTGATATGCAAAATATTAAATTATTTCTAAAGCAAGCAGATGATTATATTTCCAAATTGAGGGTAAGTGTTGGAGGTCCAAAAATTTTAGATTCCAACAGGAAAATTGGATTTTTAGGATTTAAAGTATGCATTCAGAGTGTATTGCATATAGCAGAATCATTAATTTGTCCTGCAAATCCTCCATTATTTTACTTTCCATTTTACAAGGTCAGCCAAGATCATTTAGAACTTTTCTTTTCATCAATAAGATTTCATGGTGGCAGCAACAACAATCCAACAGCTCGCCAATTCAAAGCAGCTTATAAAAAATTGCTTGTGAATGCAGAATTGAAACCTGCATCTTCTGGTAATTGTATTCCTTTAACTGAAATCAGTATTTTAAGTGTACCTAGTCACAATTCACCTATTAATGTTATTAATATGTCAACCTCTCAAAATAATATTGTACATTCTTCATCAACAACCTTAAATAGAAGTCCTGAATTGATGATAGAAGACCAAGATATATTTTTTAAACTAGACTTGCTTAATGAATTTTCTTGTGATATAATTTATTATATTGCTGGATTTGTAGTAAAAAAATTAAACCAACTTATTAAATGTGAAACATGTTTAAATGTATTACAAGCAGTTACTCCCTATAATTTGTCCTTGATTTCCTTCAAATCACAGGGTAAATTGATATACCCATCAGATGATGTTTACAAGATTTGTAAAGTGTGTGAATCTGTATTTAGAAGAAATGTAATGTTGCACTCATTTTCAAAATTTAAAAATGTCAGAAAAATAAACATTCTATGTGAATTGGATGCTTTATCTGCATTAAATATTGAAAATATATTTTCTCAATGGAAACTACATCAATTTGATCATGATCCTCTGGATAATCATGTCATTCAACTAATTAAAGCTGTAATTAAGCATTATTTTGCTATCCGTATTAAGCATTATTGTAAAAATACTTTAAATAATATGAACTCTATAAGACAATTATATACAAAAGCAATTCTTTTTAAAGGTCAATAATATAATAGCTTCCTTTTATAAATAATCAAGAGATTTTTTTGTATTTAATAAAATATTCAATCATACTGTGTTTTTTATTTCACTCTATAGAAGAAATTTAATTAAAAATTATTAACATTTAGTGAAAAGAGTGTGCAATAAAATTACAATTGGAGGTTTATTACATTCAATACCTTCCTCTACTAACAATCACATATTTTTAAAGGTACTAAATTATACAGATGAGTGACATGTATGACAAAAATAAAATTTCTAACCTTGATTAATAACCAAAATTATTAAATAACATAAATTATTTTTGTATTAAATAATTTTTATAACTTGTTTCCCAGCTTTTGAAAAATGTCAGAAAAATAAACATTCAATGTGAAGTGGATGTTTTATCTGCTTTGAATATTGAAAAATTATTTCCTCAATTGAAACTTCATAAATTTCATCATGATCCTCTGGATAATCATGACATCTAACTAATTAAAGCTGTAATTAAGTATTTTGTTATCCATGTTAAAAGAATTGTTTTAAAAATACTTTAAATAATGTGAACTTTATAATTATATACAAAAGTAATTCCTTTTAAAGGTCAATAATATGTTAACCTCCTTTTATAAATAATCAAGAAATGTCTTGTATTCAATAAAATAATATTGAAGCATACTGTGTTTATTTTTAATTTCACTCTATAAAAGAGATTTAATTAAAATTATTAACATTTTGTGAAAAGGTGTGTAAAAGAATTACATTTAGTAATTTATTACATTCTAAACCTTCCTCTACTTATAGTAATTTTTTCTTTAAATGCACTAAATTATATAGATGAGAGACTGTATGACAAAAATAAAATTTCTAATCTTGAAAGAAATTTATGTAATTAAATAATTTGTATAACTTCTCAGTTAATAAAATATTACATATTCATTACAAATTATACATTTTATTTCACACAAAAAAATATATTCTGTACAAACTGTTTTCTTTTTGAAAAAATATCTATTTTAATTGATTTGAAGTTATATTCTTTGCTATACTATCAAAATATTGGTGCATGCGCAAATTGTACTATTACTGCGCATGCCTAGCTTAAGAATCACTCCACGCGTTCATCCCTACTAGCATTTGATGCTCCAACCAAGATGGCGACAATGGCTTCAATCGGACCTAATGCATTTCATAGGATATGCCCCCTCCACTACTCCTAGCTCTATGGTGTTAACAGTATAAACTTATATGATTAAAAATTAACATTATGCATTATGAATAACAAAGTCACTGGAGTACCAAAATTAAAATTTCTAGATCATATATAACTTAAATTTGCCATTCCAAATGCGCATGATAAATTGAAACATCGTTCTGTTTTTTATTTACTCAAATTAAGATATTTGGATACATACAAATATTTTAAGTCTAATGCAGGTCACGAAAGTTACGACAAAAGAAAATTTTATTTCAAGATTTTACTTAAGAGGAGATAATTTATTGAAAGTAACATGGTGTCATATATATATTTAAGACTATTCCCTTACCTTATACAGATAATTTTCTTTTAGAAAATATATATTTTCAATTATAAAATAGTACTACGAAAATCACTTGTTACTCTCCAATGGCGACGTCAACGCTAAACTACCTTAGCAACTGTTGTTTGGAATCAGTTGCTAAGAAATACGTCATTCTAATTTCGTCTGTTTAGAGTCTATTCAAAGCATTGATTCTTTTGTAATGCGCATGCGTGTGTTTACATTAGTTGAGATATTTCACTACTGTTTTTGCCGCTGTTTTGATAAAGTTATTTAATTAATTGATAAAAGTGGATGTTTATGAATGATAAATATTTATCTCAATATTCAAAATCATGGTAAAAGTTACCAGATGGGTACGGGATTGGCGCGATTTCAAATTTTGGCACCAAGCGCTCTACAGCTCTGTCGCCAACCTAAATTGCGTCACTACGCGCGATAAATTTCAACCAATAACGATCGCGTTCGAACTTCAGCTTTGAAATCACGCGTTTTTTCGAATTCCAAATATTAAAAAGTTGAATATTTCATTACAATTAAATACTGTAGAAGTTTTAAAATTCGAATAAATAGAAAGGAAATTTTTATCACTTGATTTTAAATATACCGAGCAATGGCGCCCACCTTAAAAAAAACATCAGTGTAGCGCTACCTACTGCAGTGCCAACCGGGCAGTAAAACTAAATTTCGAACGTTAAAAAATTTCACTTTTTGTTTAAACTCGAATTTTAAATATACCGAGCAATGGCGCCCACCTTAAAAAAAACATCAGTGTAGCGCTACCTACTGCAGTGCCAACCGGGCAGTAAAACTAAATTTCGAACGTTAAAAAATTTCACTTTTTGTTTAAACTCGAATTTTAAATATACCGAGCAATGGCGCCCACCTTAAAAAAACATCAGTGTAGCGCTACCTACTGCAGTGCCAACCGGGCAGTAAAACTAAATTTCGAACGTTAACAAATTTCACATTTTGTTTAAACTGGAATTTTAATATACCGAGCAATGGCACCTACATAAAAAAAATATCAGTACGCGGCACATTCTAACACTAACATGCAATACACACAACTTAAAAATTCATATACTTACTTTCTTACTACCATCACGCTCTAAATAAAAAAAACGTAAGTTCAAAACATTCTCATCCATAGTTAATTATCGTTAGCAACACACAAACTCCAAAATTCGAATATTGAAATTCTTATTAAATATTATTCTAAAATAGTTTCAAGGGTTACATACAAAACGCGCATGTCACGCGATCACGTTACCCAATAAAAAAAAATAGGTCATACATACGTAATCCGAACCGTTAAACCAGTTTGACGAACTTATCGCACCACTTTATCGCCTGCTTGGCGCATTTTACCCTCCGTACCCATCTCTTCACTTTAGCGCAAAATCATTTTTTTAATTTATACTATTAATACGTTTTTGACTAGAAATTTTTTTATTAAATTTACGAAATGCTGTGGTTGATTATCTTTTGTATTCCATTGGTTTTGTGTTCAAGTAATATACAAATTTTTAATGATAGACCTGTTATTGGTAAGAATCTTTTGTCTTAAAATATTTTATTTCTTTTGTTGATAATTTGCCATATTTTACGTAACCATGAAAAGTTTATTGGAATGTTTAGCTATGCACTTGTTACTAATTTTTTCACATTCAATTAAAAATTAATGTAATTTTCTTAGTTATTAAAAATCTGCCATGGATATTTGCAGCAGTATCGAATGCATTTTAGGCCGTAAGTTTCTGTGGAACAAATGAGTGTCAGTGTTAACGGTCAAAACAGGCATCATATAACGGTAAATTAATTAAGTAGTATTTATTATTAAGTTAATTGGTTTACCACTTAGAAATTTGATAAACAATATTTGTATTAGAAATGCGAATATTATCTATTAAAGCATTTTTAAGTTAAATAGATTCTGATTATTTAAAAAAATAAATGCTTTTCTATATCTTTGAGATTTACAACTGAATTAATAGCACATTCTGGCGATAAAGATAAAAACTGAAGCAACTAATAAAATTAATTTGTGGGTGAAATTAATGTTTTACTTAATCTAATGTAGCATATCATTTTGCAACAGGATTCTTTTGCAAGTTTCATAATTCTTTATTTTATTGCTCATGTAAATGAAGTGAAAGCTGATTTGCTTACATGTTTATATATCAGAAATTAATGTTTGAGAATTGTAAAGAGACCTATCTATTGAAAGCTAAAATATTTTTCACAAGACATTAATCTATATTGCTACTCTTAATTAGAATGGCAATTTTACTATAATTAATCTATTATTCAAATAAATTGAATCTTTTTATAATATTTTATTACAAATAAGCAATTGTATTGAATTTCTAAAGTAAAATAGATAAAACTTACACTATAGACATCTATTTACTATGTAAAGATTTATAATATTAAAAAAAAGCACTAAACCTCTATCAATTACAATGTATTTAAAGAAATCTTACCTTAATATACCAAAATACTAAAATTTATTTTATGAAAAAATACTTTATAAAATAATTTTTATTTTTACTTATTAAGATATGAGTAAGTGAAAAATTAAAAATAAAAATCTTTTGCTAGAAAAACTTGATATTTTAGAGAAAATAAATTTAATATTTTAAAAAGTATTAAAAATGCATTAAGAAACTGAGAAACTTTTTAAATTTTTAAAACTATTGTAAATATTTTCATAGTGAAATTACAACATGTTTTATTAGTTGCTTATTTTAAAATGCAGAAAAACTTATACTTAAAGGAAATGTTGTATAAATTTATAACTTAAAATATAAAAAATTGTTAAACAGATTTTTGTTTGTTAGCTTTAAAAAATGAATTATTATCTTTTCATAAGTTACAAAGCATGAGAGTAAAATACTTAACTTTTATTTCTTGTCCTGAAAATTTTTAAATTGTACTAATTAATTAAGACCTTTAATTGATTACTGAAAATTTCTATTAGTATCAAATGATAAAAAGTTTACTGTAAGTTAAAAATGTTTCTTATTATTGAGGATTAATTTTTGAATATGTATTCATATATTTCAAATATTATATAAATGCATGCCTCTCTCAAACTACAGGTTTGAAGTTAAGTCTAGTATTCTAACACCTTCCTTTATTTTATATAATCCAAAAGTATTTTTTTTTGAATCAAGATTATTTTAGCTATCGTCACTGTGTTTTCATGACAAGTTTTAGCATGTTATGGGTAAAGACTAATTGACAACCGACACCAATATGGTGTCAGTTATCAATTACTAGACTATCTTTAACCATGTCTTGTATTATTCAGGCCAGTCTATGAACTTAATACATTTAATTTATTGTAATGCACTTTCTTTTGTTTTTATTCTTTACAAAAGCTAAATTTTTATAACTTGCTGAAAGGTTCATAGCTGATTTTGCTATTGCTTGATAGAAGAAAAAAATGAAGTGAAAAATTAACATTCAATCCATGTTCTTTTGTATGATATAATTAATCTCTAGAACTGTAAAATTTTCATACATATTTTGAATATAGACTAAAGTGTTCAATAGATAAAGTTATAAAAATCTTAGCCAAACTTAAACAAAAGGGAGAACAAAATGTGAGATTTTAGAAAATACTGAGGGCAGATATTTTCTTTATAAACATGTGCAGTTTTCTTCATAAATGAAGAAATATGGTAGTATTATGATTATTATTAAAGGTTATTTTATCGAAACTAAATGAACTATGCATTTGCATATTAAATCATTTATAAATTTGTACAATTTAAGTTTTAAAAAATGATATTAGTATAATTAAGAGAGTGTTTACAAGTATTAAAATAATATTCACAATGGAGATTTGCAATAATTTATACTTTTCTCAGGTGTGTTTAATTATATAGGGACATTTTGTTGTATTTGAATTTGGTATAAATCCAGATACTTGTTCTAGTTATCCATTTTCTGTAAGCTTTAATTTTATAATGCTTAAATTTTTGCTGCAGTTTTCATAATTTATATTTAGCAATGATTTTCTTCTAGTGTTTGTTAAATTGTTTTCATACTCATCAATTGGTATAATTTATAAAACCTTTAAAAATGCTAACTTTAGTAAAGATACTTATAGTTTATCTAAATTCCATCACTTATAAATTTTAACAAACTAAAATATTCTACATTTAAAGAATACTTTTTCTTTTAAATATTCATTACCATGTTTTATGTTTTCTATACATGCTAATGAAAAGATTTAAAAATTATTGAAACATTCATTCATCTTCCATTCAGAGAAATATTACTGCTATCAATAATGAAAAAAATTTTATACAAAAATTATGATTTTTCAAATATATTACAATAATGTTGTATTGATAAAATTGCTTTGAATTAACAATATGATTGGACATTTTGATATCTACGTTTACAAACTCTCAGTTATAGGATCAATATTCTAAGGCTCATAATTGAAGCCCGGTGGTTTAGTGGCAGTGTTTCACGCTCCTAAGGCACAGTTCTGAGGTTCGATCCTTGGGCTCAGTGAGGTTGACTCAGCCTTTCATCCCTTTCGATAATCTGAGTACCAAGCATGCTTGGGAACTAAACATTGAGGGTCTCGCGTTAGGCTGACCACCTAACTGGGACATATGTTTCGTACCCTAGGCCCCTCAGTCATGAAAACAGTTATGGACACTGTAAGCACACATGGGCTGTTGTGCCACAGAGTTAGTTTAGTTTTAGTACTCATAATTAATTTTATGAAATTATTTTTAAAAGGTGCTTATGTATATAATATATGAATGCAAGTATCTGGATATATACCAAATTCAAATACAACAACATGCTCTTATATAATTTAATTATAATAATAGAATTATTGATAATTAAAAATCACTAAGATTGTTTTATTATGATAGATGTTTAAACAAGAGAAAATTTTTAGTATTTAAATATAAGTTGTTCTTTTTTAACTGCATAATTATACTGTGTTATATTACCTTGATTTATTGTAAATTTTTCATTACATTGTTATTAATTATGTGGCCTTATATTTCAATGATTGACTTGAAACATAGCCTATTTAGTTACAGTCAGTGATATACATAAATTCATCATGTATTAACTGTATCCCTTTAATACCTCTTAATATTCCTTAGATAAGCTGTTTTTATAAACAATATGTAGATGTAGATTTTACTAGTTATTATATATAATGAAACATTTTTTATTTGCTAATATTGGCTGTTTCTTTATAGTCAGTATATATCTAGTAAATAAAAAATAATTTCAGGTCTCAATTGTTTCATTCGGAGTTTCATATAGCATGGATGTAAAGTTATTATATTAAAACTTAGGAAATTTAACCTGTTTCTGTGCATCTGTTTTAACAACTTAATTTTTTATAGGAGTAGTTACCGAAGAGGTATATTCTTCAAAATTTGCACCCAATGCAACCACTGAAATATATGCATCCTACATCAAATTTCTTGAATCAGCTGGAGCAAGAGTTGTACCCATTTGGTAATTATATTTTTATTTATTATAATGTAAAGCAAAAGCATTTTAAACATTAATGAAAATATATTTTCAAATTTATATATTTAATTAGAATCTTTCCTGTATATAATCCGCAGATTATGTGTTAAAAAAGTTCTGAATTTCGTTGTGCGTATTGTAAGCCTGAGTATTATCTGACAAAAAAAATATTTTTCATAAGAAAAGTTTACAATAAAGTTTTGAAAAAAAAACGCTGTTTATGTTTCATAAAGTAAATAACATATGGTGCCAATATTCAGTTGATTTATTTTAACTATAATCAGCATTGTCCAATTATGTTCAAAAATGAATTCAGTTCTTCTGAACGGTTATTAAAGTTGCAATTCATTAACATCATTTTGCATTCTGTTTTGACATAATCTGTTTCAGTCTTAAAACATTCAAATTAATATATTGTCAAAGTGAAGTGCAGATTATTAATTTACAGCGTAAATTTTAAATTGAAAGTTATAGGGAAGATAAATGATGTCAACAAATGTGTAATGTAAGGTGAAAAACAAAACCTGCGCAGTACACAAGGAAAAATTTATTCCATGTGCAGTAATCCATTTCTTTCATTTAACTATTAACGAAACAACTATAGTTTATTTTAAAAATATTTCTAAACCTTGTTTTGAAAGATATTAAAATCTAAAAATCGATTAAGTTTTACTAGAATCTTCTCAGACAGTGATCGATATCAAGCTTTCATCTCAGTTAATAGCACTTTTCGTTGAGGTGGATTTAAACAGATCTTTATAAATGTTTTTTTTCTGTAGAATTTATATTTTAAATTATAATGAATGTTTTATTTTATTTGGCACCAAATTATCAGCAGTATAAATTTTTGACTATTCGTTTTAAAAATTGCAGCAGATTATACACTGCTGCAGATAATGCAAAGTTTTTTTCTCTTTTGCTCAAATAGAGGGGCTTGCGAATAATACACCGCTGCGGATTATATACAGGAAAATATGGTAATTAAAATTTTATCCTTTTCAAATACTCATTAAATGTTCAAGTTGGTAATAAAATAATTAATCAGTTTATGTAAGTGTGCTAATTAAATTATGAACTTGAATAATATTATTAACCTAAAAATAATTTAATGTGTTATTATATATAAATATATATATGTGTATGGATATCAGCAATAAAAACTTTATCATTGCTCATATCCTTTCAAAAAATTTTACATGTACAGTTGATGCTTGTTTTTATGAACTCATAGGGAACAGTGAAACAGTTCATAAGAGAAAGAAAATTCGTAAAATAGGAAAATGTATTAGAGTATTAAGACCAGATTTTTTTACCAAACTACTTTTCTTATAAATAAAATACTGTTGAAAAAATTATTTAGAATGCATTATAAGAAACTCATGCAAAATAAGGTTTACTTAAAAATATTTACTTTTATTGATTGCACTTCACCATACAATTTTCTTAAGTTCAAACCATGTCTGGTTCTAAATTTTCTCTAGCCAGTTGTCTTCAGCTTCATAGCAAAGCAGTTGGATTTCTTTTTAATGACATTACCATCGTTTTTCTAAATATTTCATTTCCCCCTCATTTAGCCAAGCAAGAAAAGCTTTTTCCGATTTAAGATAATTTGATTCTCTACAACAGAGGTGCACAACCTTTTCAGAATGAGGGGCCAAAATATGAAAAAAGATCAAGTCGAGGGCCAAAGCAGCACGTAAATGTTAAGACATGTTATAAACGTAAAAACACTGTTTTTTTGTGGCAATACGCATGAATTGCAATTATTAATTTACTTATTTTACTCATGCAAACATTATACAATGAAGGAATAAAACACAAACATTATAGATATGCTTAAAATACTTTATTTCCAGAAAAAAACTTGAAATTGAATAACAGGAGAAAACTTTTTGGTAATTATACAAAGAACACAATTTAAATTTTGAAAAAAAAAATTAGTAAAATTTAATGTGATGGCTGTGACTGAATATTTGTAGTTATTGATATTATGTTGGGCTTAAGATGCGTTGTGGCAATACGTAAAACAGAAGAAAGGTTCTCATCTGCTATTCTATTTCTTATTTTTGATTTGTTTAAATTCATTAAAGTAAAAGTTTGCTCACAAATGTAAGTGCTTCCAAAGAAAGTTGCACATGCAGCTGCATTTTGAACTCCTATACGAACATTCATACTCTCGGGTAGCCATGAAGGGAACAAACAGAAAATCCGCGTTATAAAAAATGAACTTAATGAACAGATGTAAAATATTTATTCTGATTTAGAATCGTTTTCCTATCAGATTTTTTCTTTTGTTTATTTGAAAGAGTCTCATTCTTTTTAAATTAGTCTTATTTTATTAACAACATTTGCGGGCCAACTTTAAAGGTGACGCGGGCCAATTTTCACCCGCGGGCCATAGGTTGTGCATCCCTGCTCTACAATATTTTCTAAAAAAAAGCACTTTTACTAGTACTGTTTCCTTTTACAAGAATTTTTTTCTGAATTTTTAAAATAAATGTAAGGCTGTTCTTTGTGTGTTTAATTTCATATTTCAAATCAAATAAAAAATTTATAAAATATCATATCATAAAAAAATAGAGTAGAAACTATTTGTCAGAAAAGTTTGCAAAAGAGAGTTTTTTTAAGATTTTAGTTCATAAAGTGGAGTTAAATTTATCATTGTATCTGCAGTGTCAGAGTAGGGACTAGCCACTAGTTCTTTAAAACAAGTCATAGTAAATTAGTGGTTTGTAAAAACTAGCATTTACTGTCTTAAATATCTTGAGTTATGTAAAGAAAATTTCTAAAGATTAATTCATATTTAATATACATTATCTTCAGAAATAATTTTCCATTAAAATCTTTGACTTCAAATCTTGAGATTTTATGTGAAGTCTTTTTACTGTGTATTCAACTATGATTTAATTTGTCAAAAACTGCCTGCATTAACTTTTCAACTCTTAATATTTATTTAAAGTTCTAGTAAATTTTTTTGTCTTAAAATTTGCTTATTAAGATTTCAATATGATGGTTTTAAAACTACCAAATGTTAAAGTAAATAATTTTATTTTTAGGATCCATAAACCAGTGAATTATTACCAAGATTTGTTGAACAAAATAAATGGGTAAAAATGAAATAAACTTTTTTATGATTAAATCCTCTTCTTTATTTGGGATTTAACTGAATTATTTTAGTTTTAATTCCAGACTTCAATTTTAGGAAATTTTGTAATTTCGTTTTTATAAAAAGACTGTTAAAACTTAAAAAAAAAATGTTTAATAATATTGTTTAAAAGTGAAATATTTCACTTTTAGATGCAAGATACACAATACTGTAAGTATCATTTATAATTACAATTAATTCAAGACCTTCTAACAAGACTGTAGAAATTGATCACAAAATTTTCAGTTAAGAGAATATATCTAACTGCAATATTTGTTGAATTTGATAAAAAAAAATAATTTTTTTGCATAAAAAAATAAAGTAATTAATATGTTTGAATGGTCATTTTTTTTATCAAATTCTAATTATTATTTTAAGCTTATCTAATAAAATTTATACTTGGATAATATAATACCTATAATTAGAAAATTTTTATATTTGTGCTTAAAAATCAAATGTTTCTTTAATCTCATCTAAATATTTCAAAACTATTAGAGAATCATAAAAGAATTCAAGAAAAAAATTAATGTTTTTCTGCAAATATTAAAAGAGCAGTTCAGTAGTACATATTAATTTAGTCATGAAATTAATGCTTGAAGCAGACTTCATAAACTTATTTTCTAAAAGCACATTAAATATTTTTGAAGTATTATAATCAATCTCTTTTTTTACCCATGTCAACTCTATTAGTAATTTTTCAAATTTATATATATATATAATTTATTTAAAAAATTTAATAATTTAACAAAAATAAGTCTAAATTATATGAATATATTCAAAATAATTTTCTTGCCATTAAAAAAATGAGTAATCATGTCTTCATTTTATATAATAGGTGCATAGAAAAAAAACTTAAGTAATTTATTTACAGATAGAAATTTCTGCATTCTCTTTTTTGAAGATATATATATTGCTTATATAAGTTTCTGAGTCTTTGATTTTTATATTTAGCTAGCAATGCAGCTTCTTATATTATGTAATCTTTTAATCTTTATCATATATAATATTTCATTTATTAGACGTAAATATCATTAAAGATCTTTTCTGTCAGTCTTATGTATTATAAATTATGAAGATTTCCATGTCTTTCCCTTCAAAGATGGAGAAAGCTTTATATATTTTATTCCAATCAGGTTTCATCTTATTCCAGTGTTCATCATGTATTTTATTTATTATGATCAAAGTTCACTTTTTAAATGGGAAAGACTTGTTTTCATTTGTCTTTGCATATTCAGAATTCAAATGTTGGCACCACTAAACTGTAATTTTGGGAATTTCATTGGATATAAATTCCTTTTCTAAAATCACAATTTCATGTACAGTCTTTCTTATGTCATGCATAAAAAATACCATGTTAATTGTACTTCATGTTACAATTATATTGCAGCTTACTTCTGCTTAAAGTACTTTATCAAACAAATTAAAGTACCCCCAGGTTACATGCTTCTTCTTTGATATTTAAAATTTAACTTTTCAAATTTTATAGTGTAAACAACATCTAAATATCGAAATATTTTAATAAGTAAAAGAAAAGAGCATACTTGAATCAAATACTGGTGTTTATATTACTGCAAAAGTTTCTTGGAAATCATCAAATTAAAATAAGGA
The DNA here is from genome assembly GCA_037975125.1 of Latrodectus hesperus. Taxonomy (NCBI): domain Eukaryota; kingdom Metazoa; phylum Arthropoda; class Arachnida; order Araneae; family Theridiidae; genus Latrodectus; species Latrodectus hesperus. The sequence continues at coordinate 25,999 of JAJQOW010001308.1, read as the reverse complement.
TATCGCTATGTACAGTGTTTCATCTTTCAAAACGACTTTTCATTAGTTAATATAAACTTTATTCATATGTTAATTTGGAAGAAACTTTAAAAGCTTTCAAGCATCCACTTATTGCATGCACATCCTATGTTTTTAAATCTACCAATCATTAAGTTGTTAATCATAAACACCAAAGGTTAAGTTGTACAATGTATGATTTTTGGATGGATTTTAACGTCTTATATTCAATTAGTTAAATTTTAGATTGTCAAGTTAGTCAAAATTGTAAATCTTCCTCTTTAGTTTTTTGAGTATGATTTGTTTGCAATTATTATGTATGTATGTATGTGTGTGTGTGTGTGTGTGTGTGTGTGTGTGTGTGTGTGTGTGTGTGTGTATATATATATATATATATATATATATATATATATATATATATATATATATATATATAAAGAGCATTAAGGAAGAGAAAAATTATTTATATTGTATAATATAGTTTGTTTTTTTTAAAAATAAAGAAAACTATTATGGTATTGATTTAAAGGAAATATACATTTTAATTTTAAAATTCGTTTTCATCCATTTTTAATTTAAATTCTAGCAATGGAGATATTGAATAATCGATTTAGGCTACTTAAGAGTAAAGTAAATGTATATATTTTTTAAAATATCAAGTGTCCTTAAATATAAGAAGTGCAAATGGAATTTAAATATTTTTAAATGTTTGTATTTATTATATATTGTAATGGATGTCAAAATATAATGGATTTCTTTCATTCCTAGCTATTCTGTTATCAAAAAGCTTATTGTAAATGGAGGCCTTGTACAAATTGGTATTAGAAAACTGAAAAAGTTTATATTTTCAAGTTTCTATTTGTGCTTACAAAAAACAAATGCATAACATCTGTTTCATGTTATTCAGCTATATATAACTAGATTTCAATGTTTTTTTTTTAAATTTTAGAGTGTTTATATGGCTTATCCATAATGAAGCCTTTTATTTTAACTAAATTTTGTTATTTATTAAGTTTTACATTATTCTTGATAATTTAATTCAAAAAACAAAATTGTGGCTTTTTTGTAAGTCAAATGATTTGGTCCTTTGATATTCTAATTAGTCTTCCATGATTTCACTGGGCAACAAAGCTTTCATAATTTCTTTTTTTCATCAATATAAGTTATGTTTTAATTAAAAAGGTTTAATGAAAAAATTTAAATCTGAATTTGCTACCTTATTTTTCTGTACCAAATTATAAACATACTTTAAAATCAAGACAGCCAATAATTGAAGTGTATGAATTTAAATTAACTTTTTGAAAAGTTTTTTTTTTTTTATGAAAAATTGCAAATGTATTTATCATTGAATAAATGCTTCTCCTAGAAGATCTGCTATGATTAAATTAATTTTTATCTTCAGAAATTTGCTCGATTTTTTTTAATCCTGGTATGATACTATATAACATTCGAGCTTTAAATCTTAAAAAAGAGAAATGTTGCTATTAATAATTTTTCTTGCTGGACAATTTACTCAAATTATGAACCAATTAAACAAGAAAAACTTGCTTGCTCTGCTATTATACTGTGTTCTATAACTGTGTTTAAATTTTTAATTCCTTCAAAAATTGATTCAGGCACTAATTCAGAAATATTTAACAATTTACTTGAATTTTTGTCATTTGTTATAAAATTTATTCTGCTATTATAATTAACATTCACTTCTAACAAAATCATAAATTTAATTTTATAAGATTTAGAAAAATGATCAATTTTAAAAGATTACATAATATAAAAAAATATTAAAAGATTACATAATATAAAAAACTGTATTGTGTGCCAAACATAAAAGTCAAAGACTCAAAAAATTTATATAATCAGTACACCTATAATATTCAAAAACGAGATTGCTTTTCTACGGAGATTTCTGACTGAAAATAATTTAAAATTATTAAATAATTTAAAATTTTGCTCTATGAACTTGTAATATAAAAACTGATAGCATGATTGCTCATTGTTTTTTAATATAATTTTTTTGAAGTATTTTATTTTTTAGTTGCATTCCAAATTGAATTATTTTGTCTCATTAAATAATGGATTTTATTTATAATCAGTTATAGTTTATTTCTATTAATAAAGTGTGTAGTTTATTTTTAAATATTGTATATATAAATAAATAAAATGAAGTTTTTTTTAAAATTTTGAAATGCTTTTTTATTTATTTTAAAAGTTTATTAAGAAATATCATTTATTTATATAAAAGAAATCTAAATATTTTTAATTTTAAAATATCAGCAATTGATACCAAGTACTAAATAAATCTATGAAAGGAGCTTTAAGTTGCATTTTATTTGAAGTGTTTTATTTTTTCTTTACTTCTGATCAAATGATCTCAAGATTTTTCGTATTATATATTCATTTTATAATTTTGATTTTATAGAGTGCTTTTCCCTGGCGGTGGAAATATTTTGCAAAGTGATGGATATGGCAGAACTGGAAAAATAATTTTTGACATTGCTACTAGAGTATATACTTATTATGTTTTACTTAACCATGATACAGTTTGTTACTAGATTTTTAAAAATTATTTTGCTTTTGAAATTTAGTTTCTTCAAATTGAATTTTTTTTATATATTTTTACATTTGTTTTATTTTTTATTATTATCATTATTTACAACTTCTATTTAAACTATTTTTATATAATATTGGCAAAATTAATGTTATGAAATTAATAGTTTTATAAATTTTTTTTTTATCAAATTCTTTTTTATGTACACATCATTTCAATTAATAAAATGCAGGAAATAAATTTTCTACATCAAATAAAATTGTATATCCGGTTCTAAAGTGTTTTTTTGTTTGTTTTGTCTGGTTTTTGTTAATATTGTGTCTATCAAAAATGTTGCTAAGACTAGTGCCAAATGCATGAAACATTCGATTGGGGTTCATACAACTCCTGGAAACTCATGGAATTTAAATTTGACTCCTTTAAAATCATGAATTACTTCTGAAATTTTTACTTACCTTGATGTATTTATTTTATGTTAGAAAATATTATAATTTTTTTTTTAGTTTTTTTGTTTATAATATTTTTAATAAAAGTGTCCAAAAACATCATTGAATATTAGCTTTTAATGTTACAACTAGATGGCCACATGATCAATATTAGATTGCTGTATTTATAACTGTTGACTGTTGATTGCTATATATATAACTGAAATAAAGATCCAGTTTAGCCAGGACCAGATGTATTATTTAGATTTATGTTTGTGAAGTGAAGTTATTACTTATATTCATAATTTTTGTGTTGTCCAATCAGATGGACAATTTTAATTGATTCTTTTTCTATTTTTTTGTTTTATTTACATTATATAAAAGTAATTGAATATTAATATATAAATATATAAAATATTTCAATTGGAATATATTTTCCTTGGTGAAAATTGCGTATAATTTCAGTGAATTGGGATGTGAATTTGCTTATTGATGAAATAAAGGCTGAACTAAATTCTTTAATATGCCTAGTGCAAAATGTCTTTTCAATGACTAGTGGACTCTGGAAATTATATATTTCCTTTATTTGTGTATATAAATAACAAAGAAAGGGGAAAATCTATAAAGAAAAGCCTAGAATATAGATGTGGAATTGTAATGTTTTAAAATAATTTGAGAGTAAACAAAAGAGAAAATAAGAATTGCTTTTATTAAATGATAATTGAGATAAAAAGCCATACTGGAAACTTTATCAAATTCTTGTATTTGTTTTGTGTAAGTATATTTATGTTTGAAAAGTGGCTGATACACATCTGGAGATACTCAATAAATTAACAGATTGGAACCTTTTGAAGTTTTTTAAAAACTCTAAAATTACCCATTATTTTATACAAATTATAATCCAGTAATATTAAGAATATTGATTACTAAAATAAAATTTTTTCTGTTATAGTCTGTAAATTCATTTAAAGCTTTTGAAGTGATTATTAAATATAATTGTAACTTAAATAAAAAATATTCTCATTAATTTTTGTAATTATTTATTTCTATTTACAAATATTATTAAAAAAATGTTGCATATACATAATTATATGCATAGTTGGGTAAGAACAATTTTTAAAATAAAATTAAAAAATATTAATATAAATGTTGAAAATTTTTGACATGACTCCTGAAAAATTTCTTTAGGGGGGAAACTTATGTTCTATAAATTTTTTTTGTATGAAATACAACCTTATGTTGCCATTTAAGGATTTTACCAAGACTTATCTTAAAATTTGTATTATTATCCCAAAATATAGAATTTATTTCCAATATTTCAAAACATAGTGCTTTGGAACTAGTGTTAAACAGTTTATTCCTAACTTCAATAATGTTATCGATTAATTTGTGAAAATTAAAGAAAGACAAAATAATATAATTAAACTTTTAATAAATTTATATTCATTGTCATAGAGAATAATAAGATACACTTCTTATAATTTGATTCATTAAGTTTAGTTCATTTCAAATTATAGTAAAATAATAAAATTATCATTTAATTAATTTCAGGTATTTTATTTGGATTCTAAATTTATTAAACTTTTTTTTACCATACTTATTCAACAGGAATGAAAACTGAATAACCAGAAGTTATTGAAACTTTTTGTACATTGTGATACTCCATAGTATTTTTCATTTGAAATTTAGTCAAAATTGATCAACCAAGAAACATGGGATATTTCCAACAATTCACTGTCTTTTTAAAAAAATATTTTAATTCTCGAAATTCTTGATCACCTTTACATTTGCAAATAAAGTATCTTTGGAATATTCTAGAAAAAATATCTGTTTATCTGGTTTTCAGGTCCAGTTAGGATTAACTTTGGTATAGCAAATTAATAGAATAATTAAAAATTATAATGTTTAACAAGTATCCATTGTAACAGAAAATTTGTAGAAACCTTTACAATAGTAAAAAGTATCTCACCATTTAAGTAAATCTTAAATAAAATCACATAGTTCTTATTTACTATAATTGAAGATTCTTTATGAATTGTGTCTGTTTTTTAAAAAGTTAAAGTTTGGGGCTTATATTTTCAATTCTACCTCTTTTTATCTGTAAAATTGTTTACAAAGCAAATAAATGGGAATTTTAAATTTTTATTATCTTTTGCAATTGACAATATAATAAGTTGTCAGCTGAATAGTTAATGCTCTGATTATATGTTCATCAGTTTGTGGATTTGATCTCCATCTTGAAGCTGTATGTTTGTAATGATTCAAAGTTTACTTTAAACAGAATGCCCCTGCCTTTGTATACAGAACAGATTGTATGAGCAAATCAATCCATGCTTTCTATCAAAAATTTATTTCTAATTTAATGAGATTATATAAAATTCCGAAGAAACTATGCTAATTAATATGATAAATAATTTTTAAACTTTTAACAATTAATTCCTATTTCTGACTAATTAATAGAAAATATTTGATTATTCTTACAAACATCACTATAGCTATTAATCTTTATATAAAAATTTTAATTTAAATTTCGGTAAGAGTTTATAAAACATTTTTTATAAAATAAATAAAACATTAATTTTTTGAAGGAAATTAAGTTCCAAAATTTTATCGAGTATTGCAAATTTTTTGTCAAAAAAATTTCTCATTTTTCTGTATGTATAGTGAAACAATTATTGCTTATTTATCAACTATAAAGTTATTGTATATATTTACCATGACAATAAATTTTTAATCAATAAAAAGTTTGTGACTACATTCATGAAAATCAAACATTTATTAATTAGTATGGATTTTTGTATTTTATACTGAACTCCAGTCAACTTTGTAAAGTACTTATTTTGGTCAAAGTAAAAATAAAAAAAAACTCAATTTAAAATGAACTATATTAGATATAATTATCAAAATGTGTACTGTTACAATCAGTCTTAAAAACTAAATTGTTTAAACAAGTTATATCAGTGAGTTTCAGTTATTATTATTACAAGTTGAGTCTTATTTAACTTATTCTTTAACTGAAAATTACACAAAATACATTACAATATATTTTTTATTTAAATCATATTTATGTCACTAAGGTGGTTATTATTTCTTATAAACGTAAGTAAAATTTGTGATGCATAGCTATAGGTAATGTATTTGGTAGCTTATTCATTGATTATTCACATTAATAGTTTCTTAATCTTAATTCAGTCACCTATTGCATTGCTTTCATATTTCAAGTAATGTACTACCTTAAAGAGTAAATAAAGAGTTACATAATTGATGAAATGATAACATTATGTATTCATCAATCATTTAGTTTTTTCATTTCTTAATAATTTAGATGAATGATGCTGGAAATTACTTTCCACTTTGGGGCACTTGTCTTGGTTTTGAGCTTCTGAATTTATTAGTTTCTAAACGACTGTGGATGAAGTCTTGTGCAGCAGAAGACATGGCTTCAAGCTTAAAATTTACAAATGGTTAGAGAAAATCTTTATTTGAATTTGATTATTTTTTACATTTTCTTGATAATTTATCTTGTAAAAAATTTAAATTTTAAAATATTGATTCTTTATTTCGTGCATTTTTTATTTGTTATCATATTTTGTATATTTGTTACATATATTTATTAGCTTGTGTGTGTATTACAAAAATTTTATGTTTTAAATGATATTTCCAGAATTTAAAAATAGTAGAATGTTTAAAGAACTTGATTCTAAATTGGAGAATATCATGAGAAATAAAGAAGTTGTTATTCATTATCACCAGTGGTGTTTTACACCACAGGTAAGATATTTGGAATAATGTCTTATTTCAAATTAAGTTATAGCTATGTTCTTTTTAAGGTAGAATACATTTGAAAATTGTAATATCTATTAAAATGATTTGTAAATGTTAAACTTTGTACATTTGATTCATGTTTTACTGAAAACAAAATTTAATGGATTAAATTCATTTATGTATTTTAAAGATCATTTATATTAAGAAAGTTAAAATTATTTAGAAGCATTTTGATGAACCATAAAAGGTTTTAGTTTTATTCAGTTCAAAGATCTTATAAACAGCAAATTAAGTATGTCATAGTTACTTTAAACACATGAACATTTTTAAACTTTAAAAATATGTCTAAATTTGCAATCTTAATTTTATAAACTTTTTTTATTGATTATAATAATTAAACAGTAACAAGACTCAACTGCATTTTTCAATTTAAACCATTATTATATCCTAAATAAGTTTGAAAACTTGAAATTTTAGGAAATAAATCTTTAGTAGATATATGTAAACATATTTCTATTAAAAAGTATGATTATATGGTGCAGAATTAAATAAAATAAATACTTAAATATGTAGTAAAAAATTGAATAAATGTATAATTTTACATAAAACTCTAAGAAAAGAACTGTACTTAAAAGATTAACTTTTTTTAAAAAATTGTTTTATTATATGGTAATTCATATGGATTTTGTTTAAAATAAGCATTAACATTTAAAAGGAAACTTTTAATGCTAAGCATATTGAATTTTTATTTAAAGTAATTATTTTTTTAAAACTTAATGGAATATTTAATTATATTAAGCTTAAGAGCATTAAAAATATTTAATGTTACTAAATTAATTATTGTAATTAAAATATTATACGTCTAACTTGAATTTTTTTCTAACGTTAAATTTAAGTTAAATTAAAAAAGATAATAATAGAGATAGAAAAAATAATAATAGAGTTATTTTAAAACAAAAGTTTAGTTTGAACAATAATTTTTGAAATGTTTTGCTCATTTTAAATTATTAATTGTTATAACTTTTTGTATGTTTTATATGATTAAAATGTTATCAAAACAGTTGTTCCAGTTAATTGCTTATTTTCTACAAAATGCTATGACATATTTAAAAAAATTCTAAGTCAAATTCATTTGCGTGATGCAATGTCACCTAATCAGCACAAGATTTTAATGATTTGCATAGAAGGCATAATTTAGGATTTAGCAGAATAACATTTTGCAGCATTTATTTCGATTTTAACATTCTACATTATGTGTACAATTTATCTTATCTTTTATATACTTTAAAATTTTATTTAGCATTTATTTCGATTGTAACAATCCAAAATATATGTGTTAAATTAACTTTATCTTTTATATTTTTTAAAATTCAGAGCAGGTTCTTTAGGTTTAAAATTAGTGAAAACTCTAGAATTCAATAAAATTAATATAAGTTTAACAATACTTCTGGTTGGTATATATTTTATCCAAATTTTTTCCAATTTTTTGCATAAATTCAGAAATTTACTTATTTAAATCTCAAATATTAATGGTATTAGTAGATTATAAATATATATTTTTGTATTGCAAATCACATTAATAAAAGTTATGAGTTAAAGTAAATTATTTAATAAGTTTAATATTTATTTTCAGAATTACTCAGTTTCAGGCTTAGATAAATATTTTAAAGTTCTTGCTGTGAATCAAGATTATCGAAACCTAACATTTGTATCTATTATTGAAGGTAAGTAAAAATGGCCTAAATATTTATTTCTAATGTTGTAATTTACAAAACATTTGATATTCTAAACTTGTATTTTAAAAATTTTGAATGTTAGAATATTTTTAGAGGTATAATTAAATGTATTGATAAAAAACACAAAATGTATTTTAAAATGCAATACAAAAGCTTACAGTGAGAGAAATTAAATTAATATTCTCATAGGAAACAATTATTTAATAAACATGCCTACAATATTTCCATTTTCCTTTCGATATTTTCATTTGGAAGGAATTTTTATTAATATAATCAATGCTATCTTTAGCAATTCATCATAAAAATATAATTCCAGTCATTAAGAGATTTTTAAGTGAAATAATGTGCATTATTTTGAAAGTTTCTATCTGTAATGGTATTTCAGTAAGAATTTCTATTTGTAAATTTTTGTGTTATCTCTTGGTTTATTAGTTGTATTTTTAAGCATTTGATACTTTGTAGAATAAATAGTATTATGTTTTGATTGTGAAAAGTCACTTATTTTATGTAATATACCAATAAACTCCCTTTCATAAAAGATGCAGTAATTACTTTTTCTTATTCTGAAACTTTAAGATTTCAAATAAAATTGCTCATAATTTGAAAAAAAAATTATATAAACCTCTCCCTGTAAATATTTTAACTTTTTTAAATATGTTAAATATGAATATCTTCTCTATAGATTTTCTCTATTAAACCTTAAAATCTTACTTGCAAAAGAAGTACTTTAACGGAAACTTTTTTCTTCACTATATATATATATACTTTTCACATTATTATTATAATACGCTCATATTGTTTCATAAAGCATTTACTTTTCCCAAATCATTAATTAAAAATCTTTATAGCATTTAAGTTTACCTAAGTATTAAGTTACTCAAGTATGGGCTTGAAGGAAATGACTATGATTAATGTTGTGTTTAAAATATGATTGCTTCAATTTCATAAGATAAATTGATTATGTAACTATTAATATATACACACACACACTGGTGTGCAAAACCTAAACAACTCGTTTTTCGCCATAACTCTACGAGGAATCACCTAAGAGAAATGAAATTCAGAAATAGGAAAATAGCATTTGTTGCTTAAGCGACGAAAAGAGTTATAGATGACTCAAAAATAAATACAGTGCATACTGTATGGAATAAAATAAGAGATGATCTTATTGAACTCATAGTATTATTACACGTGATTGCCTATTTAAGGGGAAGAACAAGTAGGTTTTCCTTAATAAGAGATATGCCCCCCCTTACTGTAATGGTTACTTCACACCATCTCTTTATACTCAGCACCAGATTGTCCAACAGTTCTTGAGGTAAGAGAGTCCATTCTTCAAATGGAATCTGTTTTAATTGTTGGGTGTGTCTCTAGAGGATGTAATTTTACTGTAAGGTATCTCTTCAAACTATCCCATCATGTTCTGAAGAATATGCTGTATAGTCTATTCAAGTGATATCTTTTCTTTCCTGTAGATTCTGAACAGTAGGAATCTGGTATGGCTATGCATTATTATCTCTAAAAAATGTCTGCTCCAGTGGTAATTTGGAACAAATGCACATAGGGAAGGATCACCTCCTTTCAATAATATCCCCAGTTGCAGAACTTCTGTCAAATATTTGGAGCTCAGTCCAAATGTTGCTGAACAATAGTATTTGCTGAATGAGTTTGGGCTCTTTTTTTCCTGCAGGATGAGGAAATCACCATCCACTGCAATTGTTTTCCTTGGGCAGTTGTCTCCAGCCTTTCTATTAGCTGTACCTATTGTTTTCAATACTTTCCAAGTATGTGATGTGCCTCCATTTTCCTTTTATTGTTGTCCTAGCAGTTTGTCTTTATATGGTTGTTTTTAAAAGGTCAGATTCCTTTTATAGTTGCCTTTAATTGTTCAGAGCTGTGTGCACCAACTACATGTGTTTTGTGTATTGTTTGCTAGCTATATTTTGTTCCTGACATTTACATGACTTTTTTATTGAATTGCATGTTCATTGCTCTGATCACAGGAACCCTTTTCCTCCGATTTCGTTGTCGTCTACTTTAAATTTACTTTCTAACTTAAAATTTGCACACCAATATATATATATGTGTGTGTATGTGTGTATTTAAATATTCAGGTAATTATTACAACTGAATTACTTTCTTATTTTATTACTTAGCTTACAAGTACCCATTTTATGGAGTTTCATTTCATCCCGAGAAAATAGCTTTTGAATGGATGATTTCAAAATCTCACAAAAATATACCACACAGTTCAGAAGCTGTTAAAGTATCCCAATATTTTGGAAACTTCTTTGTGGATGAAGGTAAGTTACTTGAAAATTATATATATTCTGCTAGCCATTAAAATTGCCACAGCAAAAAGGTAACAAAACTGTATACATAAAGCACAAATAACTAGCTTTTCCATGCTTTCATGGCCGAGCTGGCAGCCGAATGGTTAGCGCTCTTGCCTTCGGTTCAACAGTTCGTGGGTTCGAATCCCACCTTGGGCATGGATGTTTGTAGTGGTTCGGAATTCACTTTAAACTGTAAGTCCCGGTCTAATTAGCCCTCGTGTGCAAAAAATGACTGTTGAGCGACAAACAAACAAACCATCCATGCTTTCATGAAAATTACTTGAGGTAGCAATATCTACAATATGTTTAAATGAAAAAGTTGGCCAACCTATTTCTCATACACATATCCGATTTTAACATTGTTAGGATACAAAAGCTGTTGTGTCTCATCTAAAAAAAGAGAAATGTTTACTACCACATTTCTCACTTTGATAGAAGTTGCATAGTAGTGTACTGCCGTTGAATGTTTTTTACCACAATATCACCTTTTTTTTATTTTGATTGAGATCTCGTGACTCTGCAAAATATGAAATTTATTGGTTAAAGCTGGTCATACATAATGTTTGCTGGATATCAACAGCTTGGTTTTCTCAAATTGCTAAAAATACACGTATATTACAAGCATAGTTTCATTAGATTGTGCAGTTATGTTAAGAAATGGAATCAATTGTCCGACAAGTATCTCCACATTGATTGCAATGACATGGACTGTTAGCTCAATAAGTAAGACTTTAGCTAACCTTGATGGTATATCATAGACAGCAGCACCTTTAATAATGTAATCAACAATGAATCTGAACAAAGAAATGGCTTGCTCTTGTGTGTATCTGTGTGAATTGATGTTTTGCTTAAAACATTAGGATTGTTACATTCATGTTTAAAATGACGTAGGAGGCAAATTACCAGTGACCATTTGACATGTTGGTCCATCACTTGAAGTGATGATTTGGAATACCATTATGCATGTCTTATTTACCATTTGTTTGCATTTCGAACAATGTCCATAACTTTTCTGTTCTTTAATTCACCCTTAGTTTAAATCCTGCAAAATGCTATGTTTTAATATGATAATGCATAACAGCTTATCACCAGTGTTATATAGACTTTTCTTGATGCAGATGTTTGATTGTTGCTCTTACCAACATTCTTCAGATCTCTCATCATTAAAAGACCTGGTCAGTTATTGCCAATTGACCAGCTTTTCACCATATGCTAATGTCTATTGTTGGTAAATGAAAGCATTGTACTGAAGCTCCATGGGCAGCTGTGGTAATCCAGTTTCTGTTTGTTATTATGTCCAGATGTAATATATTTGTTTGATAAATATAATTTGTGGTGAATCCCAGAGTTTGGTGCCATCGTGCCAAGGAAATTCTTGTAACCCTAGTAAGAGGGATCAGAAGTGAAGAGTGTACTATGCCTTAGTACACAATTGGAAATTTTAGAATGTCTGCAATAGTAAAGGAAAATGAAATTAAATAAAATGGTTTGATTGAGATAATATTGTGTTGATGTTTATTTTAATATAACATACTAATCTTCTTATTGGTGACCTGGTCATCCTCATTGGTGACTATAATATATGGATATCAACCTGCTTTAAAATTATCCGCTAATTTTTAACTGTTGAAAAAAATGAACAGAAACTATTGATGCTCTTTCTGTGTGACAGTAATGATTTTCAAGTTGTGGTGATTAGTTACCAGGGTGCATCTTCTCGTGGCATGTTCCAAAAAGAGCAAGAGGGGAATCACAGTTTTTTTATTTCTGTTTCCTTATTTTGTGCTTTTTGAAACTAAAATGTGTAATTTTTCTGATTCTTATATCATATTTGATTTCATTATTGTTTTCATTTTTCTTATTTACGTTTTATAATTGTTTAGAGGTTCATTAATTATTATAAATCCTTAAAATATGTATAATTCTTATTATGTAATTTAAAATATCTTCATTATTATTACTAACAGTTAAATATAACACAATTTGGTTCTTTAACCTTGTGTCATAGCTGATGTTAATGCTGTTCAAATTCCTGTATATAACAGATCTGATGCTGCATTATGGTTTGTTATGTGTGAAAGTACGTTTGCTCTTGCCACACCAAAACCCATTACAGAATCGATAACTAAATATAATTATATTGTTTCCCATCTTCTACCTGAAACTGCATCATTAATTTGTGATGTACTTATGAAACCGGATGCAACCGATCCATACAAACATATAAAATAGGAATTAATAAACCACTCGGAATAATCATCGCAACAAGAAATTCGAAACCTTTTATTAGGGGAAGAATTAGGATCGTGCAAACCAACAGAACTTTTACGAAATATGAAGCGTCGCGCAGAATCACATAATGTTCTTGATAAACTAATGTTAGAATTATTTTTACAGCGATTGCCATCCAATGTTCAAACTGTTTTAGCTGCAGTTTCTGATCTAACAGTAGAGAAAGCTGCTGAAATTTCTGGTCGCATCATCGATGTTACGCCATCTCCTGTTGAAACGTTTTCAGTTTCCGAAACAGATGAATATTTTGAAACTAAAATATTTCTCAAAATTGGAAAATTAAATAAACGAATTGATCAACTTTCTTTTTCTCGTAATCGCTCACCAAATCGTCGTAACCAAAACAGTCGTGAAAGAAGTAATTCCCACAAACGAAATTTTTCCATTTGCTAGTATCACAGAGGTTTCGGAAAGAAATGTAAAGATGATAAATGTGTTAAACCTTGTGCATGGCAAAAAGACGAATGCAGCAAAAAATTGTGGCGACATATTCTTTGCCTCATGAATCACATCGCCTGTTCATTCGCGACCGGACATCAAATGTTTCATTTCTGGTCCATACTGGCTTTGACGTGTCCTGAATCCCTGCTAACAGTTACCAAAAGTGAAATTCCTTACAACAAATGTTTTTAGCTGCAAATTCTTCAGCAATTAATGTTGATGGACAAAAGACACTCTCTTTAAATTTTAATTTGAGAAGAAATTTTACTTGGACATTTCTAGTAGCCAATGTTAGTTTTTAGGAGCAGATTTTCTCCATTATTTTGAATTGGTTCCAGATCTCAGGCATAAATGTCTTAGAGACACAAAAACAAAATTACAATCCACTGGTCATTTAAAATATACAGATCTTCATTCAGTTCAAGTTTCTATTCCTAAAGATACTCCTACTGTACATTACATAGTTACGAAAAGTCCTCCTGTAGTTGCAAAACCTCGAAGGCTTGTTCCTGATCCTCTTAGAATTGCTAAAACTGAATTTCAAAATATGATGCAGTTAGGCCATATAAGACCCCTGAGAAGTAACTATGCTTTACCTCTACACATAATCCCTATAAAAGGAACTTTAGATTGGAGATCAGTGGGTGATTATTGACCTTTAAATGCTCAAACAATTAAAGATAAATACCTGATACCTTGTATTGCAGAATTACATGGATAAAAAATATTTAGTTGCATAGACTTAATAAAAGCTTATCATCAAATCCCAATAAACCCTGACGATGTACACAACCGCTATATGTACCCCATTTGGTTTATTCGAAAGTACAAGGATGCAATTTGGCCTTTGCAACGCATCTGCTACTTTTCAACGCTTTATAAATGAGGTTACACGCTATTTATCAGGTGTTTATGCTTTTGTTGAGGACATATTAATTGCTTCTAAAAATCCCCATGAGCATTATCAACATCTAAAGGCATTATTTTCAAAATTCGCAGAATATGGGTTATGTATTAATGCTTCTAAATGTACTTTTGGTATTGCTTCAATAAATTTTCTAGGTTTTAATCTTTCCAAGGAAGGAATTCAACCTCTACAAGATAAAGTTAAATGCATATTAGATTTTCCTAAACCAGAAACCTTAACGCAGTTGCGAAGATTTTTAGGAATGTTTAACTTTTATCCATGCTTTATTCCTAAAGTTGCTTATTTACTTACACCCATTGTTCAATTTTTGGAAGGACAAAGAAATAAAAAGAAATCTCATTCCAATGCTTGTAAATTATCCAAACAACTTACATGGAATGAAAATGCAGAAAAAGCCTTTATTGCCGCCAAAAGTGCGATTCCCAAAGCCACTTTTTTAAGACATCCTATTCCTGAAGCTCAGTTGAGATCGGTCGATGCCTCAGATTTTGCTGTTGGAGGTACTATAAGTCAGTTATTGGAAAGGACATGGGAGGGAACCAATAGCTTTCCTCTCAATGAAACTTAATAAAAGTCAACAAAAATGGTCCGCTTATGATAGAGAATTGTTTGCAGTTTATTCTGCTATAAAAAAATTCAAACACTTATTAGAAGGCAGAAATTTTATAATATACACAGACTAACAATCGTTGATTCACACTTTTAAGCAAATCCCTAATAAATGTTCTTCACTGCAATTATGCCATTTAGACTTTATTTCTCAGTATTGAACTGACATTAGGCATGTGCAAGGTTGTAAGAATGTGGTTGCTGATGCACTCAGTAGAATTGAAATCGATTCTATTACAAAATCTCCAAATTTAAGTTTTAATGAATTTGAAAAAGCACAGAAAACTTCCAGAGATACAAAGTTTTCTGCAGTCTAATACCACTGCAGTCTAATACTTAAACTGGAATTAAAACCTTGTTATTTTTCTCATTGTGAATTGATGTGTGATATTTCAACTGGAACACCGCGTCCTTTTGTACCCTTCTCTTTCCGCAAATTGATTTTCGATCGTTTGCATAATCTTTCTCACCCTGGAATAGCAGCAACAACAAAATTAATTTGTTCCAGGTATGTTTGGCCTAAGATGAAACGACAAATAAAATCATGAATTCAATGCTGTGAACCATGCCAATGATAGAAGGTACAAAGACACACTAAAACGCCTTTAGGTACTTTTTCTCTTCCAGATGCTCATTTCTTACATATCCATGTAGATATCGTAGGCCCACTACCGCCCTCTGGTGGTTGCTATTACCTTTTGACAATAATTGACTGTTTCACCAGATAGCCAGAAGCGATACCCATTTCAGATATTTCTGCAAAGATTGTTTGTCGTGAAATATTCAACAACTGGGTTTCATGATTTGGATGTCCATCCGTAATTACATCTGACCAAGGACCCCAACTACGTTTAGCTATGCATGCTGAATTTACTAACATATTAGGTTCAGAAAAGATTAAAACAACTCCCTATGATCCGATTTCAAACGGAATTGTAGAGAGATTTCATTGCCATCTAAAATCAGCAATTAAAGCTTATGAAAATGATAATTGGTTGGAGATAATCCCTGTCATTCTTTTGAGCATCCAAACACCAGTTAAACAAGACTTGCAAATTTCTTGTGCAGAGCTTGTGTATGGTACTACTTTGTGTCTTCCTAGTGACATGGTGGACATGACAGTTATTCCATCCTGTGACAGTGATTTTATCACTGATCTTCGAAACGTGATACAATAACTAAATCCTATTGCAACATCCGCCCACTGTACTGATCAATTTTATGTGCATCCATCGCTGAAATCATGCTCACACGTTTTCTTGAAAATCGATCGTGTGCGTCCTCCATTGTGCCAACCCTACTCTGGTCCTCATGAAGTCTTACGACGAACTGACAAGATTATTACCATTGACATTAATGGAAAGAAATTTACTCTTTCTCTTGACCGTGTAAGATCGGCACATCTTCTTACAGAAACATCCTTTGAACCAGTGTCTAATGCCAGCAAACCAATACCTGATGATAAAAATTCATCAGTTGGTAAAATGCACAAAACTGTAACCAGATCAGGGAGACATGTACATTTTTCAAAAAAAAAAAAAAAAAAAACTTTCTACTTACATTACTCATTTATTATTTTATTTTAATATTTTAATTCATTCTGTCATTTCACTGGGGGGACACTGTGTGGTGAATCCCAGAGTTTGGCACCATCGCACCAAGGAAATTTTTGTAACCCTAGTGAGAGGGGTCAGAAGTGAAGAGTGTGCTATGCCTTAGTACATGATTGGAAATTTTAGAATTTCTGCAATAGTAAAGGAAAAGGAAATTAAATTGTTTGATGGAGATAATATCATGTGATGTTTATTTTAATATAACATACTTATTTCCTTAAATTTTTTATTTGCATTTCTTTGTGGTTTACTTACATTAATGACCAGCTGTACATGTGAGTGTCTATATATATATATATATATATATATATATATATATATATATATATATATATATATATATATATATATATTTATATAAAATTAAATCAATTTAAATAGCCAAATTTTATTTATAAAATTTAGTTATTTTAATTGATTTAAGCAGCTTTTTTATATATACTAATTTTCTATTCTTGCATTAATCAATTCTGTGCCTTAAATTTGAAATATTATTGAATATTTTTGTTGAGATAAAATGCTGTTTAAAGATTAAAAAAAATAATTGTTTAGTATTATTGTTAACATGTAAATTCCTGGGGCTTTAGCAGCTACCAGGTGCGTCGGCAGGTGGTGGATAGCCAAATGTCCTGTAGAAATGACAGGATAGCCTTGAATATAGAATCAAAAGCCGTGAACCAGCTCCCGTAAACCCTGGTGTTATGCGACCCGTGCCTAGGGTTATTTGGCACAGCGGTAATGGTGTCTTAATGGAGCCTCTAGTTGCCGGGCGTCGGCAGCTCCCGTAAACCCTGGTGTTATGCGACCCGTGCCTAGGGTTATTTGGCACAGCGGTAATGGTGTCTTAATGGAGCCTCTAGTTGCCGGGCGAACTTCTAGAGTAATTTGCCTTGCCCAGTAACTCAGGC
Organism: Latrodectus hesperus; assembly: GCA_037975125.1. Lineage (NCBI taxonomy): Eukaryota > Metazoa > Arthropoda > Arachnida > Araneae > Theridiidae > Latrodectus > Latrodectus hesperus. The sequence goes on along the minus strand of JAJQOW010001308.1, from coordinate 8,401 downwards.
AATGCTGGGTGGACTATCATATTACCTGAGCTTATTAATTGTTATCTTGTGGCTGAAAAGACACAAGAAATAACAAACCTCTCTGCATTTGCAGGTGAAGCCTCTGAAGTAGACCTTACTGAAAAAGACAAGGGAACTCAGAGGCAATCTAGTGAAAAGGCAGCAATGAATCCTTCTCAGGAGATGGAAGTGACCTCCAAACCATATTCTTCTATTGAAAGTCAGGAAGCTATCGCTAGCATGACTGACTCTCTGACCAGAATCATTTGTGGATCATCAGTGAGGATTGCCTCTGAAATTCTAAGATGCTCTAGGCAGAAGATATGTTTAATCATAGGCTTCATAACTGGGCACTACTATTTCAGAAAACACCTCTTTAAAATGGGACTGCTTCAGCAAGACCCTATCTGCAGGAAATGTTATAGGCAAGAGGAAACGGCCAAGCATCATTTACGAATGTGAGGCTCTTGCCCTGCCTAGATTAACTTCTTTAGGCATCATCCATACTAGAGAGTTACACCTAGACTCCATTAAAGGGTTATCGGACTTTATTAATAAAGTAGGTGACCCGAGCAACTGGAACTAGGAAACATTGGGTTTGGAGTTAACAGTACAAAATGCTGATTAAAGCAGAGGTGCTAATGACATACAAACCCAACCTTAAAAAGAAGAACATGTAAATTTTTGAAAAAGATTTTGGATTTTCTAGGAAACTTGAGAAATATTCTGAAATTTTATTTTTAATATTAACACTTCTCAGATAAAGATATCTCAATTTATATCTTTAACTGAAAATGTATTGATGCTTTTTAAAGTTTTTTCACAAAAATTTCTTTAGGGGCTTCTTACAAATTAATCTAATTGAAATATAACAACTTTTTTAATTAATGCCTTGTTATTACATGTAATATGAACTCATTATTTGCAATCAAATTTGAATATTTTTATTTGGTAACAATACATCTTTAAAATATTATGTTCTGTATTTTCTTATGTGATTTCGATAATCTACTTTCTCATAACTAAATTTTTCTCTATTAGAACTACTTAATGATATAAAATTTAGTGCTTGTTCTTATATTTATTTTATTGGGAATATATTTTATTGGAAACTAAGTCTTCATGCATATTTTAACAATACTTTTCATTTTAAATGTATTCTGAATTTTATCTTTTTATTTTTTTAAATGTAAAATTATTTCTTTGGTTATTTTTTAAATTTTTTATTTTACAGCTATGTGTAAGTTTTTTGTTTTTTTCTTTCAAAATGAATTCAGACATGGTTCGTACACTGCTGGAAACCCCTTGAAACTCCTGAAATTTTTAACTACCTTGATGCATTTATTTTTTGTTAGAAATATTTTTTTTTAATTTGTTATTTTAAAATTATTAATGAAATTGTTTGAAAACCAAATTAAATATTAGCTCTTAACTTCTTGCCTGCTGTGGTCATATATATATATACGTCTTTCCGATGTATGTTTCTCTGCAGTGTGCTGCTATTAGTAAAGCTAAACCCATGGCTTTGGAATGCTATAGAATATCCTTGACATTGTTTATGATGGACTTTCATATTTCTGTGAAAAAAGGGCAATTTGGAGAGAGGAATATTTCTTGGAGCGGGAGAAGCTGTTGCTTGTTCCAAACGTTTGCAGTTATTATTTTTTTATCAAACATGTAAGATAGTAAAAACAGTGATATAGAGGACTGTTTTCCTTAATCTTCAAGATCAAAAACATTAAAATATAACATTACGTTTTTTTTTTTTTTTTTTTTTTTTTTTTTTTTTTTTTTTTTTTTTTTTTTTTTTTTTTTTTTTTAAGTGAACAATTAGAAAGGAAGGTGTACTTTTTATTTTTCTCTGATGCACCACATAACTGCTCACGCCTGTGTGAAAACTGGTGTGCTGGGGAACAATTCTCGTAAATTTTCTTTAGCAGATAAGATGCAGCAGTATGCATGGTAGCTTGTATTCATAACTGTTGACTAAAATAAAGATCTAGTTCAGCTGCAATAACTTCATAATGATTCAATTTACTCAGCACCAGATGTATTTCAATTTGTGTGAAGTGAAGTGAAAAGTAATCATCAATAAAATTGTCATGTAGTGCAATCAGTAAGGCGATTTTAATGAATTTTTTTCTATTTGTTTCTATCTTTTATATTTTATAAAATTTGCTGAATGCTGAATATTAATATTTAAATGTAAAATTTTTAGTTAAAATATACTTTCCATATCTTGCTAAGTGAAAATTGTGTATAATTTCAAAGAAAAGGAATTGATTTATTTATCAATGAAATAAAAGTTAAAATAAATTATTTAATATACTTGTTGGAAAGTGTCTTTACAGTGACCAATAGGCAAAGGTAAAGCCATACAGAAATTGGTATTCACATATTCAGAAAAAAAATGTTTTTTTTTTTAATATTTTAGAAAAGTTCAAACCATTATACAACCAATTGTAAGATTTTAAGATTGTATTGTTGAAAAATTGGATCCTGTTAAAGATAGAAAAGACATTTTGCTTTATCTTAATCTCAAATAGACAAAATTGTCATTTATGGGAAGCAGTTAATTTGCTTTTACTACTCCCTCCTTGTCAAGTTTCTGTTGAATGTGGGTTTTTTGTGAACAAAACTTTGATTGGAGAAAATTTAAATAATCAAACAATTGTGGCTAAGTGCATCATTGATGATTATGTTCAAAACATAGGAAGTGTCAACAATACAATAATTAGCAAACTTAGTTTTACTGTTCATGCCAGCCAATAGTATAATTTAATCTTAGATGAATATAGAAAAAAGCAGCCAATAACAGAAGGAAAGCCAAAAGTACTTCTTGAAAAAAAATGATGAGCTGAAAACCAAAATGAAGTGTTTGGAAGATGACATATGAACTTCAAAAATCTACAATATTACTTGCTAAGGAAGGTAAATTAACATTAATTGGAAAATCAAACACATGTTGAGGTGGTGCTTTAGAGAAACAAGTTATTACTCAGTAATAATAATGCTTTAACAGCAAAAGTTTTTAGGAAAGTTAGCATTTTTTTAATAGAAAAATTTTACATGTATAAATAAACAAGAAATGTGAGAGTCTATGTATGATTAAAGAAATAGAAAAATCTGGAATATAGATGTGAAATTGCATAATTTTAAAAGAGTTTGAAAGTAAACAGAAGGAAACTTTAAGAATTGTTTTTATTAAATAGTAATTAGGGAAAAAATCTTCTTGGAAACTTTATCTGATTTGTATTTATTTTGTTTTGAATAAATATATTTATTTGAAAAGAGATTGTTCTAAACATCTTAAAGTACTCAATAAATTAATAGATAAGAATCTAATGAAGTTGCTTCAAAATTCTAAAATTATCTATTATTGTACACAATGTATAATTCAGCAATGAAAAGAATATTGATTAGTTAAAAAAAATTTTTGTTATTGCTGTAAATTCATTGAAGGCTTTTGAAGTAATCATTAAGTATAATTCTCACTTAAATAAAAAATATTCTCATTAATTTTTGCAATAATTTATAAATTTATTTCTATTATTTACAAATATAATTGAAAAATGTTGTGTATACATAGTTATTAGCATATTTTGTTGATAACTTTTTTTAATAGAATGAAAAATTATTTAACATGAATGTTGATACCTCCTAGAAAATTTTCATCTGACTCCTGGAAAACTCCCTTAAAACTCTTAAAATTTGATTCATAGAAATCTGTATGAAACTTATTCAGAAAATACTTATACAGAATTCAAAAACCTTTCAGAACTATGTTTCAGACTAAAACAAATAAAAATAGTAAATTTTTTGTCACTATTAATAATACAAATTTATTTTTAGAATAATTTGATTAACTGATTTGTTTTAAACTAAAAAATTTTTATTTTCCATTTTGTATTTCTTCACATTTAGCAAACCATAATTAATATAGTTTGATAAGTATTAGTTCCTATTAAATTTTATGAAAGTAAAATATTATTTATGTTGGTAGTATTTGCAATTTATATGGCTGGGTTACAAAAGATTGATTGATTAAGTAAATCTCAGTTGATATCTTTTTTCCTGATCGAGAATTTCTGTTTTGAATAGGCTTAAAATGTCCTCTGAACTTAATTTTTGTTTGCTGTTATGATAAAAAACTGTGAATTCTAGTTCAGATTTTAATTTCATTCAAAGATTGCAGTTCAACATTAAAAATCATTTGGTTTAATAATTATAACCAATTAATTAAATGGTGTAGTTCTGCATCTCATTTATATTATTTGTTCATAGTTAGCAGGATTGAGTGATGAAAACCAGGTGTGCCATATTTCTACTTTCAATGATTGAAGAAAATAATTGTTTCAAACATGTACCATATTAAGTCAATGTATTCAAAGGAGAACACATTCAAAGATATGTGAAATTCTTAAGATCTTTGAAAAAATTTTTTCATTGAAATTAATTTTATCAGTTTACCAAATATTCATTGTAAAATGTTACATTAAGCAATTATAAGAGTCCATACAAGAAAACCTTATTATGTACAAGTCCCATGCTAGTATAAACAAATCAAAAAGTTTTCTAAATTGGTATAAAATATGGAGCTTTTTGATAAAAGAAGTGGATTATTTTAAGCTTATGTCATGGAAAAAAAAATTCTGATATAATTTGTCTGGAGAAAATAAAATAATATTTGTGTTCTTCAAATTGCAGTTCTAAAATAAAATTTATGAATTTTTATTTTGCTTAGAGAATTGCACTTTTAAGAACATACATTTTCTCTAGGCAAATTAGAACTGAAATTTTTCTTAAATTTATTTTTCAATTAAATCAACTTCAAAAAACTCTTCAGGGAAAATTCACTGTAATATATATATATATATATATATATATATATATATATATATATATATATATATATATATATATATATATATATACAAACACACACACACATTGCTGGACAATTGCTAAGGATGGATATCACAAATTGCAATGTAGCATAACATTAAGTGAGATATGAGGCCTAGTAGGATAAAATATAGTTGCCACACTGTTCAGACATTAGAATAAAGAATATTTATTGTTCTGGAAAGTACAAAAGCTGTGAAACATCTGAAAGAAAAAATGTTCATTTGATGCTGCATACGGAAAAATGGAACAATGCATCTAAAAGTCAGCAGGCACCTTGAAGAAAGGTATCAGTACGGGATATGTCCACCGTGGAGTGTGATGCAACATTCCACACGTCGTATCATACTTTGCGCAACATTATCCAGCAGCTGTTGAGGAAATTTATCCCATTCCTCTGGGAGTGCACGGATGAAAATGTTCTTGTTTGTCGGAGGATAGTTTCGACCAGCAACTTGCCACCCCAAAGCACCCCACACATTTTCAATGGGGTTTAGATCTGCAGAATGTGATGGCCAAACGAGGCATTGAATACCATCGCTATCTAGATAATCCTGAACAGCGAGTGTTCGATGACATGTTGCGTTGTCGTCCATAAAAACAAATTTATCACCGACATCACTACTAGAAAGACGAACATGAGGAAGTAAAACTTCTTTAATGTATCATTGGCCCGTCATTGTCCCATTCGCAACCACATGTAGGGGCGTGCGGCCATTGATTATGATGCCGGCCTACACTATGACACTGCATGTCAGATATTGGTCCCTTTCCTGGATATTTTCTGGACGTTAAGCAGTACCACTCTCGCGCCAGATCAGTTGGCGTCTGCAATCCGATGACAAACTGAACCCTCTCTCATCTGAGAATAGTAAGCATGCCCAGTCCTGTTCAGTCCAATTGCGATGCTCACAACACCATTGCAAACAGGTAGTACGATGCTCTCTGGTCAATGGGACACAAACAACAGATCTGCGGACGTATAGTCCTCCTCCCTTCAAACGTCTGGCAACAGTTTTTCGGGAGATCTGCTTTCCTGTGGTAGCAAGAAACTGATTTGCCACCTGCTGAGCTGTGGTGCGCCTGCTCCTTTTTGCTGATAGGACGATATATCTGTCTTCTGCAGGCATCGTACTTCTAACACGACCTCCTCTGTGCTGCTTACTACACATTCCAGTAGTTTTAAATGACTTCCACAGCCGTGAAACAACGCTGTGAGCGATGTCGAACTCCCTGGCAACATCTGTTATTTTTCGCCCTTCTTCGATCTTTCCAATAATTCGGCCACGCATAAAATCATCTAAGTGATGTTGGGAAGACATGCCAAAAGTTTCATATTCGTCTATTAAATCTTTCATATAAAACTTTGACTTGAAACAACATTGTCCACACGCGTCAAAACCTTTTAAGCTCTTATGAACGCTATCACGTGATGAACAGACGTGGAAAAAAAATTTGCATATGCATACTTCTTTTTACTATATCCCGCACTTATTCTAATTTTCCACATTTTGCTTCCTTTCATTTTGTGGTTACTATGGATGATAGTGTTATCCGTCCTTAGCAATTGTTCAGGAGTGTATATTCTTTCACTTATGCATTTTCATATACTATATACTGGTTTTTAAAATTCCTGATCTTAGCTGTCAGAAAATGTACTATGTATTTTTGCTTAGAAATTTTGTAATAATGTGTATCATTACAAAGATACTCTTTTATGTTTCTTACAAATAAGTTTTTTCAAAGGTAAATGTAAACCAAAAAGGTATTAAGTATGTTTTATTTTAAATTCTTTTACAGGTGATTAATAGATATAATTAGTTTTTGTTTTAATGCTTACATAATATTTAAAAGTGTAATACATGAAGTAAGGAATTAGGTGAAATTACATAAAATTAGAATTTTAAAATTTCATTTATTAAAACGATTTACTTATGTTATTAATAATTTATTTAACGGTGTGAAAGGTGATCTTTTTAAAATTTTGCAAGTAAAAATTTACAAAATTTTCTATTTAAGTGGTAAATAGTTTGGATAATTCAGGCCAGTTCTAGATTTTATGCTATTTAATTCCTGAAAGATTCCAGACTTTTCTACAATGGACCCTCTCTTTTTTAGATGTTTATTTTCTCTACATTCTATTATGCTTACTCACAAGTAAGAGTTAATTGTATGAATATTTTTTAAATTATATGTTTTGCTTGAAAATATATGCTTAACTTTAAAGGGAAAATGTAATTAGATTTTATTTTTAATTATATTTTAAAATTCTTATATTTAGTCTTTTTTCTTTGTTATAACTAAATCTTTTTTACAGCCCGGAAGAATATGAATCATTTTCCGAGTGTTGCAGAAGAAAATGATGCATTGATTTACAACTATAATCCTATTTATACAGGAAAATTTAATAGCAGTGTTGTACAGAGATATTATTTTGAATAACAGATGGACATATTATAAAGTTTATGAATCCTTTTGTTAAAATAATGTCATAATTCCAGTTTTGAATTTATGATTACACTTGTCTTTTATTGCTTTAAAACTATCAAAATACTTCTTTGTTTAAGAAATACTATATTGCAGCATATTAATGGTGTTTGAAATAGGTATTTAACTAAATGGTTGGATTTCATCCTAGTTTTTAAACTTTAAAAGAATTGATCATCAAATTTATATTCATTAACTTTAAATACTTCTATTTTTTAAAAGCAAATTTGATATTTATTTTTTAAAATTTTGATATAACTTTCAGATTTAATGAAAACTGGAATGATTATTTTGGCACACATACATCTGTGTATATATAATAATTCTTAGAAATTTTTATAGCTGACTTGCTTTTTGCTTTTATTTCTAATGTACAGAAGCTGTAACAATTATATATTTTTGGATATTGACTTATATTGTTAAAGTATCCTTGATGTCTGTTTAAGTTTATGTTATTAAATTTGTTTTGTATTTTTAAAATTTTGTCTCTTTATTTTTGCACGCATTGTTTCCACAAAATACAAATTTAACATTAGTAGATGACTGGATTTTTAGAAAATTGTTATATACAATGCATAGTTAGTGATGCAGGAAAATATTAAGCTAAGTTTCAAATTCTGTTTGATATATAAATATTTTATAACTTGACAGAGTTGAAATATTTCCTTAAGTTTCTTTCTTTTTTGGTAGTTTATGGGGTTAATGTTTTTTATACAGATACTGTATTGTTAGTCAATGAAACTAATTGAATAGTTCCAGTCATAGATGTTACTTATAAGGTATTTGGATGCAACTCTTTAAAAGAAATCACAAAATATTACCCCCAATTTGCATAAAATGTTTCATTAATATGAATATTGTATATATTGTGTTGATGAAGTAATTTTTATCTACAAAAAATGTTTTTGTATACTTTTTTAAAAATTTATGCTATACATTTTCAAGCTATATTTCAAAATAAAATTAGAGGGATGTATAAATAGTTTGATATTAATAAATTGTGCTGAGT